>CATIWK010042212.1:0-31378 GCA_949634005.1 Mallotus japonicus | reverse complement strand
CCAAAAATAACCCTTCCTTGCTTATGAAAGATGAACGACTATAAAAAAAAAATAAGTGAAAGTTGTGAGAAAAAGAGGAGACTAGTGTCACAAATCCCACATTGAAAAGTTGTGGGGGAGGTCTTAGGCTTATAAGCATGGGCACTGCACACCCTAATAGGTTAGCCTTTTGGAGAGAAGGTAATGACCCTGTGACAAGTGGTATCAGAGACGGGCCCTCACAAGCGCTAATCTTATGGGGAGAAGATACTGGCTCGTGACACTAGGGTTTCAAAATTAATAATATATGTTTTGGAAAAGTGTAGTTTATTGACTATTTATTTCGAAAATATAATAAATTTTCAATTTATATTTAATAAATAAAAGAAAAAAATATTTTTTTTTACGGAATAGGTAAAAATTTCTTATCAAATAATTCATGAAACTTTTTTAAAAATTACTAAAATAAAATAAAAGCAAATAGTTACACTGAATTAAAATAAAATGGAAAATATATTAGTTTACTACATTTTATACCTAAAAGGGCCAAAACAATAAAATAAAAAGGCGTATTGATATGAAAAATTCAAACTTTCACGTGTAATTTGATCACAATTTTATAATTTTGGTAAAAATGTCCCAATCTCATTAATTCTCGGCAATTTTAGCACAACTAAATATTTGGTGAAAATAGAATAAAATATGCTAATGTGACATTTGTAACATGTCAAATTTACTCTTTATGTTGTAAAATCCATAAATGTCCATTGGCATAAAAAATTCAAAAATTTATGATTTTTGACTAATTTATCCTATTTATAATTTTTAAAAAATATTACAATTTAAAAATCATTTGATTAATTGAATAAAAAGTGTTGACATGATAATTAAAAATTAAATTTACATATGACAAAATTTTAAATTTATGATGGACTATTATTTCAATAATATATATATATATATATATGTATAGATGTATATATAGTAAAATACGACAAATTTTATTTGAATGTTAATGTTAGATATATTTTCTTTAAAAAAAGTTAAATATTTTTAAATATTTTAAAATAAATAATTATGAAATAATTAAAAATTTTGAATTATTTATATTAAAATATCTTTATTTTTTAAAATTATTATAATGAAAGTCATTTATGAATTTAATAATTTTTTAATAGTAAATATAATTCTTTTATTATAATGTATGTATTTTTATTTAATTTTAAATAAATAATTATTTATATTAATAAAT
Organism: Mallotus japonicus; assembly: GCA_949634005.1. Lineage (NCBI taxonomy): Eukaryota > Viridiplantae > Streptophyta > Magnoliopsida > Malpighiales > Euphorbiaceae > Mallotus > Mallotus japonicus. Next base: position 30,147 of record CATIWK010042212.1, on the reverse strand, counting down.
TTGATAAATTAAAATATTTTATCAAAATTTAAAAATTGGGATAAATTTGTCAAAAATTTGAAATGTTTGGATTTTTTATATTAATATACCATTATAGATTTAGAAAATAAAAAAGGGTAAATTTGATATTTTATATGATGCCACATCAACATTTTTATTTAATTTTGACCAAAAAACTATTTGTACTAAGGCTCCGTTTATTTGCGGAAAATATTTTATCTTTGGAAAATATTTTCTGTAGAAAATATTTTTTAGAGAAAATATTTTTCAAAGAAAATATTTTTCTATATTTGGTTGCAACACTAGAAAAAACAATAAATGAGGAGATAATGTATTGAAAAATAAAAGAGAATGCAATAAATGAGGAAATAAGACATTAGAAATGATATTGAAAAATATTTTTCCATTCTTAAAATGAGAAAATATTTTCCTTTATTTTGAAGTAATTTTCTATTGACTGGTACATTATTTTCCTTTGACTTATTTTTCCTAAGTAATCCAAACATTAAAAAATAAGAGAAAATATTTTCCGTAAACAAACGGAGCCTAAAATTACAAATTTTTTATGAAAATTAAAATATTGGAAGAAATTTACAAAGTTACAAATATTTGAATTTTTCGTACCACCAGGCCTAAAAAAAATAAGTACTATAGTAGAAGCAAGAAGAACCTTGACCTTTTGGAAAAAAATATAAATAGCCCTGATAAAATTACATGTTAATGTTATGTGTTTTCATTGGGGTCACTATTTCCAATCCAAAGCAGTAGAGCAGTAGACTCGTGCTTTATGCTTGTGTTCCCGCTAATAAATCAGCGAGCTACAGTACAGAGGAAGATAGGGAGAGAGCCATCGCCGGTAATCTCCGTTTAATTTAAAAGAATTTTCTCGGTCTCAACGGCAACTATTTCTGATCGGAGAAATCAGAATTGCAAACAATGGCGTCAGTGTACATACCGGTGCAGAACTCAGAGGAGGAAGTTAGGGTAGCTCTGGATCATCTTCCTCGAGACGCTTCTGATATTCTCGATATTCTCAAAGCCGAACAAGCCCCTCTCGATCTCTGGCTTATCATCGCTGTTCGTTTCTGTTTACTTCAATTTGTTCTCATCATCATTTTTTCTTTAAGGAGCAACATTGATAGAATTTAGGGCGCTAAATTTGATTTTATTCGTGAATTTGTTACTATTTTTCTTAAAAAAAAGTTTTGTGGGTGACTGCAGAGAGAGTATTTTAAACAAGGAAAGCTAGAACAATTTCGTCAGATATTGGAGGAAGGATCTAGTAATGGTAATCTTTTTTGAATTTTTCTGGTTTAGTTCTAATGATGTTGTCCTTCGTTCGTGTGTGCATGTGTGTGTTTTTTCCTTCAATATTCTGTTTAGTTTTTTTTTGGAATATATAATGTTCAAGAATTGCATTGAAGTGAATTATTGGAAAATCATGTCAATTTCTGCATGATGTTAATTCTTTCGAAATGCCTTTTCTAGCAGCTATGAACTTTTTAAACACGAGAATTGGCTAAATAGAATTCAATTGAATTGAGCTTTTCATATTTTTAGACTTTACCAAAGCGAGGGGTGTTAAAGTTGAGGTTATTTGGCAAATTGACATTGATTTCTCAATCTTTCACCGACTGTTTATTTTATGAAATCTGATTATGGAGTTTTTTTTTTTTTTTGCAGATATTGATGAATATTATGCTGATGTTAAATATGAGAGGATTGCTATTCTAAATGCATTAGGGGCATATTATAGCTATCTTGGGAAGATTGAGACAAAACAGAGGGAAAAGGAGGAATATTTTATACAGGCTACCAGATACTATAATAAAGCTTCAAGGATTGACATGCATGAGCCTTCTACTTGGGTTGGGAAAGGTCCATTGTGAAAAATATCTGTTAATTCAATACATAACTGAAGATTTCATGTTATTGGTATCCTATTACTTATTTTTGCGTAGCCTTCTTCTTATTTTTCTATGCAAGCTTATTTAGAACTTTGAGTTCATGTTTACCCATTGCAGGCCAGCTATTACTTGCCAAGGGTGAATTAGAACAAGCATATAATGCTTTTAAGATCGTACTGGAGGGAGATCACGACAATGTTTCTGCCCTTTTGGGTCAGGTATGGTAAATCTTCTTTGTGTTGTTTTGTTAAAGATCACTTATTATAAGTCCATGTAATATTGTTTTATGTATCAAGCTCTACTCTCCGATGCAAATTTTTTTTAGTGGAGACAGTTTTCTTTTGTGATTTTTTTTTTCATGCACGCTGCTTTTCTCTTGATAAAATATCATCCATTCGCTAGATAAACATCTTTTGGAATTTTTTTTTTTTGGGTTTATCATGTTATGTATCAGGTAGTAAACTCTGATTGTTAAAGCTTATCTTTATATTCTTTGCAGACACTCTCTTCATATGATGCTATTCCAGCTAGGCCTATCTTGTCTATGAAATTATATCCTGAATATATTTTCAGCTTAGGCTTATTTATACTTTCTTTCTGTAGTGAATGTGGTAAGCAGCTGCATTTGTAATATGAATAAGACATTATGCAAAAATACTTGAGTGAAGATTAACTTGGTTGAGTGTTTCCCTAGTGGATGACAGACAGCTATAAGAATGCTTGAGAGATGTGATCAAATTTTAAATTTGTATTTAGAGAGAGCAGGCCAACCTGTTGAGACCATGGATTCTGAAGTAGAGACAGCATTTGAATGGTTGGGTACTGTCATTTTTTTGTAAATAATTTGACTTGTATTTTGGCAGGCATGCGTTGAATACAACCGTGGCCATTACAATGAATCTTTGAAATCGTACAAGGTTTGCTATTTCTACCGTACTGTTTGTCATTATGTTGTATCGTAGGGCTATCTGTTTCATTTGTCAAATATGACCTGGTAGAGATCATAAGAAATGCTGTATCATAATTTTTCTAACATGCTATTAAATTGTTGTTTTTGACCTTTGGCAAGAGGGCATTGCAAGTGCATCCTGATTGTCCTGGAGCTGTAAGGCTTGGCATAGGTCACTGCTACTATAAATTGGGCAATGTAAAACGAGCTTGGCTAGCATTTCAACGAGTTTTGCAGGCAAGTCATATGATATCGTGTATGTGCTCTTGATGCCTTATGGCTATCAACTTCATTATGCTGCATTTTTCTCACTGATATTGGTATCCATATATTTCATGATTTCGGATAAGCAGTTAGATCCAGAAAATGTTGAAGCTCTTGTATCCCTTGCAATTTTGGATTTGCAAACAAATGAAGGTGGGGTAGTAATCATTTTTTATTAGTTGTTTTTCCATATTAGCTTCTCATTGAAGGTATCTCATTTCAATTGTGTACTGTTCTGCACAGCTAATGGAATAAGGAGAGGAATGGAAAACATGCAAAGAGCTTTTGAGATATATCCGTACTGTGCAATGGCACTGAATTATCTGGCAAATCACTTTTTCTTTACTGGTCAACATTTTCTAGTCGAGCAACTAACTGAAACTGCTCTCGCTGTTACTAACCATGGACCAACAAAGTCACACTCCTACTACAACTTAGCACGCTCTTACCATAGCAAGGTTTGGATGCCATCCTTATTTTACTGCGGTAAAGTGTAGGATTACATTTGTATTAGGACCTTAACTTTTCATGAGGTTCAGGAAATTGTTCTCACAAATTGCCAAGCCATTGACCATTTCTTCTCATTTCCATTTTGCCCTTATTTTTTTCTAAGGGAATTCACTACAGAGCTATATTGTCATTTTGTTGCCCCTCATGCTTATCAATTATGTCAATGCGGCCCTTTTAACTGTTAGAAGTAATGCCAGTTCTCTTGGTTGTAGGGGGACTATGAAACAGCTTCGAGGTACTATTGGGCATCCGTGAAGGAAACCAGCAAGCCCAGTGAATTTGTGTTTCCTTATTATGGTAAGTGAACATTGGCTTTGCTCTTTTCTCTGTGTTTCATTTTTTTCAAGATTCTGTTTTAGTCAAAACCCAAATGTTAATGCCGTTGGTTGGAACTTTTTTTTTTTGAAAATGTTAGTTGGATTATTTGATTGCAAAATCAAGATACCCTTTTCAACTCGATGCAATTTCAGACATATAATGCTTATTGTTCTTGTGTTTATGTATGTTTACACTGTAAGCGTTATAATAGCTGATGTAACATTGATTATTTCTAACAGGATTGGGACAAGTACAGCTGAAGTTAGGAGAGATTAAAAATGCATTGTCAAATTTCGAGAAGGTTTTGGAGGTCTATCCTGATAACTGCGAGACTTTGAAAGTGAGTGAATTGAAAATTTTGTAATAAAATGTCAGCATTTTCTGGGCTTCTAAATGCTTCATTTTCCAAGACTTTGGGAGCTAAATTTTTTTTGTTTGTCCAGATTCTTTTAATTTTGACTATAACTCGATATTTTCTCTTGCTTTAGGTTCTCGGCCACATTTATGTTCAACTTGGGCAGGCTGAGAAGGCTCAAGAATTTTTGAGGAAGGCTACAAAAATTGATCCTCGTGATGCACAGGTATCCAATAAATACTAAACTTCTATAGCTTTATACTTTTGAGTTTTTGTGATTTCATGTCTGCATATGCTTTTATTGGGACATAGAAAAGTTGATACTGATCTATAATTTTCACTGACCTGTATTGTCTAAAGATTATGTAGATCTCATTCTTATATTTTTTATCTGTTTTTGCATAGAAATGAATTTCTCTTAAAGAGTGTGAGAGCTTATATTTTGGATTCCTATGCTCAGTCCTGCACTGAGTTAGCACTGTCTTGTGATATCATATCATAATATCCCTATAATACTAAATTTTACTGCACAATCTGTTGTTGCTCCAAATGTTGTGCACTCAAGCTGAGCTTCCCCACTCCCCCCTCCTTTTTTGTTGACTCATTTTTAACAAATTTAGTTATCAACGAACAAAATTTGTCCATGAGCTACTTCGGTTAGGATTTTTGGTTTTTCAGCTCCATACCAAAGGCTTGGTAATGGTAGCTGTTGCCCTTTTATTTTGAGTTGTCGAACCAGTTATGAAAAAGCTACACAAATAATGTCTGTTATATATTCTTAGAAGTTCCCTGGTGATTTAATTTGAAACTCTTGCCTTTCATGCTTGTAATTGGTGTTACCTTTTTTTCTTCTATGCTTTGAAGATCTTGTCCTTCCCAGTTAAGTTTTATGACAATTTAATTCTATGCTTATTGCTGATCATATCCTTGTTATGTTATTCTCAATAGTAACTATTTAGAAGATAATTTGTGTTATGGATTTGTGAAATAAATGTGAAACATTAGTATTACTTGATCCTCTAAGTTGCTGCACATAATTATATTTAGTATTTTATTGTAAAATAATTTTGAACTATCATGCAGGCATTTCTTGACCTCGGTGAATTGTTGATTTCATCAGACACAGCAGCTGCACTTGATGCCTTGAAAACTGTGAGCACTTGCTATTTGTTACTCTTTCCCAGATTTTCGATCTTGTATATGTGGTATTGAAGAACTCTATCTTGTCATATCAGTTTTGGGTAACCCGGGCTTAATATACTGTACAGGCACGCAGTCTTCTGAAAAAGGGAGGTCAAGAAGTGCCAGTAGAAGTGCTTAATAATATTGGAGTTATTTATTTTGAAAGAGAAGATCTGGAGGTTTGTATGACTCTCTTTGGCTTTAATTGATGGCAAGTATATTCCTAGGCGCCAAAATTGTTTATAATGTTTTCTCAATTTGTTCTGTCAAATTTATCCTGTATATTCTTTTCTTTTGGTTCTAATTTTCTGATATCTAAATCTCTGTCCTAACTTCCAAAATGGTTTGACACCTTGTCATTTAATAGCTTGCTCTGGAAACCTTCAAGGAGGCTGTAGGTGATGGAATATGGCTTGCCTTCCTTGATGGTAAAGCAAACACCTATACAATTGATGCAGCTGCATCTATTCTACAGTACAAAGACATGCAATTATTTCATCGATTGGAAGAGGATGGTCATAACATGGAACTACCTTGGGATAGAGTGACTGCATTATTTAACTTGGCCAGATTGCTTGAGCAGATGCATAACACAGAAACTGCTAGTTTATTATACCGTCTTATATTGTTTAAGGTATGTATAGGGGGTGTGTATGTGTGCGTGCATGCTTGCTTCACTGTCTGCTTCAGTTATCTTACTTTTTTCTTCTATCCCTAATTATAGATGCCAATATATGGATGAACTGAATAGAATTTATTGTCCAAAAAAAAAAAAAGAATAGAATTTATTGTTCGTGAATTAGTCAATAATAATCTGGCTGCCCTTGGAGTTTAATAATAACATTGTGGTTATGTTCATAATAGATGTAGAGACTTAAGGATAAGGTCCCTCAGTTGAAGCATCAATAGATAATGCCAACTGGTGGAAAAAGAAAAGGAACCTAAATATTCTGATTTGTACTTCGACATGCAAGCTGCACATACTTCAAATCTAACTTTTACGTGCAAGAGTTATCATTCACATGCTGAAATATATTAGATGGATTTCCAGTTTTTATAGCAACATGAAAATCAGGATCTGGTCTCTAATATGCTTTTAAGACATCCTATACTTTTGCTTTTAGGACATCCTATACTTTTCGATGAAATTAAGTATAGGGGTCTCAAAAGAAATTCTGGAGTAGGTTTCAATCAACAATTTTTAGGTTGTATCTAATGAGGTCTGAAGGTGTGTGAAAATACTATAAACTTGGTGAATGTAATTTGCAGTTTCTGGAACCTCTTCTTTGTAATTTACTTTTACTCCCAAAACTTCTTCGTGGTTTCTTCATTTCATGGAATAGTATTTTCTTAGCAAGAGTGAAAAAAAACCAAGTGTATTTTTTTTAAAAAAAATATTTATTTTGTTGGGAGAACAGAGTTGTTTCATCTAGAAAACGATTCTATGAAAAACTTTTCCAGATTTCAACGAAAAGGATTTAAAAAAAAAAAAAACTTCTCCAGATTTCAACGAAAAGGATTTAAAAAAAAAAAAAACTTCTCCAGATTTCAGCGAAAAGGATTTTTTTTTTTTTCAGTTCACATGTATTTTTTCTGACACTGTATTTGGCAAGGTAGATTTGATACTTAGATTACTTTAATAGAAACTTCTATTCAGAAATACAGCATGCTATTGACTTATTTATTCTTTTATGCAGTATCCAGACTACGTGGATGCTTACCTGAGGCTGGCTGCAATTTCAAAAGCTCGAAATAATCTTAACTTAAGCATTGAACTGGTTATTTTCATCCCCTATAGTATCATATTGCAATAAATTTTTCTTCTAATTAATAATTAAACTTTTCTCATTTAGGTAAATGAGGCTCTGAAGGTGAATGAAAAATGCCCAAATGCATTGTCTCTGCTTGGTGACTTGGAGCTGAAAAATGATGACTGGGTGAAGGCAAAAGAAACCTTTCGTGCCGCTAGTGAAGCAACTGATGGGAAGGATTCTTATGCGACTCTCTCTCTGGTGTACATCTTGCACATGATTTTGTGAATTCTTTTTTAGATATCTTGGAATCTCTTGTGTCCACAATTTTATGACCACTTTTGCAGCACTTATTGTTATATATGTTGTCCTTTTATTACTAAAAGAATACATGCATCTGATACACTTCTTGGCATTGGCAAGGGGAACTGGAACTACTTTGCTGCAATACGCAATGAGAAAAGGAATCCTAAGTTGGAAGCTACCCATTTGGAGAAAGCGAAGGAACTTTATACCAGGGTATGATTTCTGTCTGCTTCTCACACTTATGATCTGGGTCTCCTCTCTGTCTATAGTGCAATTTTTGTTGTTGCCTTGTGTAACCATGCGATCATGCTTTTACATCTTTTTCTTCTAATTTTTGTGCTCTTTATCTTTCTGTCATTTCCTTTTGATGGCAAAATATCATTCTTGTTATTAAATTCTGAAGTGCCATTGTGGTCCCATGAGTAACAAGTTATTGGGCATATAATAGGAAAGAGGCAAGGATATTTGTGCCTAATTTAAAATAAAACAGAAATCACAGGAAGTTATCTCTCTCTCTCTTATTTTAGTACATTTTTTGGATGATGCAGCAGTGTCCTTACAATGTGCCTTGAATTGTAGGTTCTAGTTCAGCATACAGCTAATCTGTATGCTGCCAATGGTGCTGGAGTAGTCTTGGCAGAGAAAGGACATTTTGACGTCTCAAAAGATCTTTTTATGGAAGTAGGCATGATAACTTTCGTCTTTTTTGGTTGATACAGAATTTGAGCTTCTCTAATACTCCAGCCTTCCTTTCCTGCTGGATCTTTTGGCATTTTATTGCTGATGTAGGTCCAAGAGGCTGCAAGTGGAAGCATTTTTGTTCAGATGCCAGATGTGTGGATTAATTTGGCGCATGTTTATTTTGCTCAAGGAAATTTTGCATTAGCTGTGAAGATGGTGAGTTCACTTTGCATTATTAAGCAGTTGTATGCATGGTGTGCATGCATATCATGAGAATTTTCTCTATTTTTTTTTTGGGGTGTGCAATGATGGCATTCCCTTTGTTGCAGTATCAAAATTGTTTGCGGAAGTTCTACTATAGTACAGACTCTCAGATTCTCTTGTATTTGGCTCGTACACATTATGAAGCTGAACAGTGGCAGGAATGCAAGAAAACTTTACTGAGAGCTATTCACTTGTCACCTTCAAATTACATCCTAAGGTTTGATGCAGGTGTTGCAATGCAAAAATTCTCGGCATCTACACTGCAGAAGACAAAGAGAACAGTGGATGAGGTTATTATTTGTTGAATTTATTTTATTTTGCATGTGCCTCCCGAGTTCCTAATTCTAATATTCACAAGAAATTAGCTCTAATCTTTTCTTCTCATGATATGGGTGCAAAGCATGCAAAATTGGTATATTCCTATATGTCAAAAACAATAACACTTTACATACTGGCTGTGAATATTGTTATTGAATAATGCTAGGGATAGGTGGCCAACTATAGTATGGTTCTGTAGTTGGCTGCATTCCCATTGTAATTTGTTCCATTTGGAATTGATTTTTTATGCAATGCATGCAAAAGGCATCAACATGGACAACCATATCACTGTAGCCATAGTTGCCCAACTAGCTCAGGGATTTGTAGTTGATACATTAGGAGTTGAAATATGGAGAAAGTAAGGCGAACTCTTGGATATAACCAAGAAACTGATTATTTTTTGTTGTTCTTCTATTGATGAATGTTGGATGAGAAAAGAGCTGATATAATCATGGAAGGATTTGTTGGGCCAGGAAGCTACTTTGCTTGCCCTTAAAACTAACGGAACTTATTGTGGTATTTATATAAGACCAGCCTTCACAAACACATCCCTTTTGGTCTGTTAAGTAAGAATTTGTCAAAATAGATAACCAGGAGAGGGTATTGCAATTAGGGCTGTGCACGGATCGTAGTAGTCCAAAGAATGTAAATTCTCCAGACCTGATCTGAAAGTCGGAGAATTCAAAAAACAATATTTGGTCCCAGACCCGAAAATTTAAATCTCCGTCCTGAATTTCTCCGAATTTTCAAATCAATTCGGAGTGGAGATTTGGAGCAAATGAAGATTCTAAATTGGTTCATAGCAAAATTAAAATTTGGAGATTTACATTAAGTTTTTAGTTTATATATTTAAAATTAATATTTAAAAAATTCATAATAAAGAAATATATATTTTTATATTATATTAAATATATTATATTTAATAATATTACTGTTTTTGTAAATTTTATTTTTAAGTTTTATATTAATATCTATATTTTAATAATTTTATAATTGGATCATATAAGATAAGATGACTATAAATTTTACTATAAAAATTTTATTTGTAAATTTAAATTTTATTTTAAGATGAAACATATGTTGAAAATTAACTATAAAGATTTAATTAATGAGTGTATTTATTTTATTTCAAACAATTAATAGTATTTAAAATTTCAAATATTATACATTAACACTTACGAGTAGATTATCTAAAACAAATTATTTGAATATAATTAATTATTAAGATAATATTAAATTTTATTTGTTATAGATTTCTAATCTTGTTAAGCATTGATTATCAACTTTATAATATATATTTATATATATATATATATATATATATATATATTGGTTCCAGTTTCGGTTCTTCAATTCGATGCAATTCAGGACGGTTCGGTTTGGAGAAAGTCAAACAGTCAATGGAGATTTTTGGTACGGTTTTTCGTTACGGTTTGGGTTCTCTAAGACTCGTGCACAACCCTAGTTGCAATTTGAGAAGGGCTTACCAAATTCTTATCTTGATCAGGATCACTGTAGATCAGGACCACCAAATTCTTATCATTCTAGATGATGTAGTACAAAGGCCAGATGAAGGTGTCCAGGGTACTGATTCCTTAGACAAAGTTAGGTCTAATTCCTTCGACAAAAATTGTTCATCTAGTGGAACGCATGGGCTGCATTAGAAAAATACACATTGAATCAGTTTAGAGCTGACCTGATTACTTAAATCTGATGGATTCAGTTTGTATGGAAATCTTGAAGACCAAGCCAAATATCACAAGGTAGAATACTTGTGGTTAGCTGAATGTAGTTGTGATAAGGCTGTATCATGTTTCATCAGTTACAGGACTATTGCTTATATGTTTGTCTTTTGGTCAAAATCAGATTATCAAATTGTGTTTGTTAGTGAATGTAGGATTGTTCCTGATTGATTGTTATCCAAGTATTACCTTAATTCTTACCTTGAAAAGCAAAGTTTACTTGATTGGACTGGAAGCAAGAGTTTGATATGATATATTGGTGCCTTAGTCGAGAGGCCATCTTAATTTGTTCATTTGTTTGTGATATTATAGGTGCGCTCAACAGTTGATGAGCTGGAAAATGCTGTTCGTTTATTTAGCCAGTTGTCTGCTTCTTCCAACCTTCACTTCCATGGGTTTGATGAGAAGAAAATCAACACCCATGTTGAGTATTGCAAGCATTTACTAGAGGCTGCAAAAGTTCATCGTGAAGCAGCTGAGCGTGAGGAGCAGCAGAACCGGCAAAGACAGGAAGTTGCTCGTCAGATGGCATTGGCTGAGGAGGCTCGTCGAAAGGCTGAAGAACAAAAGAAATTTTTGGTCTGCTACTAGAAACTTGCTTTATTTACAGTGTTTTTACAACAATTGTGAGTGAATATAGGTCGCTAATGCTATTGTTGTACATTTCTGTGAGAATAGTTGGAGAGGAGAAAGCAAGAGGATGAATTAAAGAGGGTGCGGCAACAGGAGGAGCATTTTGAGCGTATTAAGGTAAAAATCTGCTTCATGTCCCATGCATCAAAATTTTTACTTAATTGATGACTGAAACTAAATTCTAGCATGCATGCCTTGGTCATTGTTGACAAGTAGAAACTTATTTTGTTTGTGATTCTTTTAAATATTTCCTACTGAGTCTTGTGGCTGTACCCAGTTGGATTTATCACATCAATAACCTTCCCTCCTGCGGGAGCCATGCAATATGTCATTTATGTCTCTCTGAAGATCTTGCATCTTTGCATGAGATCAAGTGGCTTTCACATTTCCAAGGCTACTTTAAAATTTAGTGAAAACTGGAACAGACAACTTCTATGATTTGCGCACATAGGCTTTATGAAAATTTTATTTGTCTGATTGGCCACTTTACGGTATCTTCAGGAGCAATGGAAGACCAGTACACCTGCTTCGAAACGGAGGGACCGATCTGAGATGGATGAGGAGGAGAGTGGCCATAACGAAAAGAGGAGGAGAAAAGGTGGAAAGAGGAGAAAGAAGGACAAAAGCTCAAAGTCACACTATGAGATGGAAGAAGGAGAAGCTGACATGATGGATGATCATGAAGATCTGGAGGCTGAAGATGCCAATGTGAATTATGGGGAACACAGAAACCAGTTGGATAATCAGGACGATGATGCAGAAGAAAATGCTCAGGATCTACTTGCAGCAGCTGGGCTTGAAGATTCTGATGCAGAGGATGGAGTAAGAATTTGTTTTCGTCTTCTAATTTTGACTTGCAATTCATTTTCTGACATAATTGTTTTTATCATGAAATATAGCTACGGTCTTAAAGTCACATAGCATGATCCAATCTTCTTGTTGGAAAAACAAAATAATTTTCATAGGTTGCTATAATTTCAATAGTTTGCCTAGTCTTTGATCATGCATGGCTTGGTTTAAATTACTACGAAGACAAGGCATGGTGTGGTTTTTGGTAGTAATATCATGAGCATTTGGGATTCATTACTGAGTGAGTTTTGATTGCTCAGTTCTCATCATGAAGATTTGAGCCTGGGGATCTTTTGATATTTTTTTTTTTTTTTGGTAATTGTGTTCATTAAATCCTTTTTCTGAGTGAGATTCATTTTCTTTTTTTGGGAGAAGGCTGTACCTCCATCAACAGGTAGGAGGAAGCGAGCATGGTCGGAATCTGATGATGATGAAGTATTGGACAGCAAACCACAGTCCAGTCCAGTCTGTGGAAATTCCGCTGAAATACAAGAGAGTGATGGAGAAATCAGAGAGGATGCTGACAAGCAATATGGTGATGCTGCTGTTGAAGATGATGATTGATTTTGAAGATTTTTAACTCTCTAGCAGTAGGAACAAATTAACATGCAAATGTGTTGAGAAAGGTGAATACATTTGTGCACTAGGGAAATTAGAATTACTCAACTGTCTGAAGCTGTTTGCTCACTCCCTATTGTTGTCATGCAAGTTAGATTTTTTGCATGTTGTACTGATGCATGTAAATATCAATACAAAAGCAACTTCCGCCTCCCCTTGGCTTGCTTGTGTATGTGCAACCCTTGAACGATTGGCCATCTTTTGTTGCCTGATTTATTTCTTTATTTATATTTGGGTAAATTAGTATTTACCCTCTATATTTTGGTCCAATACACTACTTCGTCATTGACATTTGAAAAAATACTTATTCATCCCTGACATTTGCTTTTTCTTGTACTATTTCATCCCTATATAATGACTAATGAGTGCTAAAAAAAGCAAATGTCAAGGATGAATAAATATTTTTTTAAATGTCAGGATCGAAGTAGTGTATTGGATCAAATTACAGGGGGGAAATAGTAATTTACCCTTTATATTTTTGTTGTCTTCACTGATTTGTGTATCCAATGGATCTATCTCTATATGATGAAACTGATCCAACTTTATACTTCCAAGTTAAAAGGAAGCTCTCATATTTGATACGCTACTGTTGAGCCTTTCTATTATTCTAGCGTGTAATGTGTCCATTTAAACAGGAATAGAGGAAAGAAACAATGCAGGGTATTGAGACAAGCATTTGAAGCCTCTGGTATTGAGAGATACATTTGGGGATGTTGGTGCTATAAATGTCTACTGTGTTCAAGTGCATGAAGTTGAGAGTTCCCGGTTCAAAGCGCGAGGGATTTCTTTTAAAAAAATTCGCCCTTTCCTCTGTGTGTGTGTTTGCGTGCGTCTGACAGTGGAGTCATGACTGACAAGCGGCAGAGGAGTCAGACTTTTCCTTGGGCAGGTGATGGGTGAGAAGATTAAAAGTTGGTACTGTCTGTATAGCTGTGCTTCCTTACTGGCTACTGATTCAGGGGTAAAGCCTTTTAAGTCAAGTCTCTAAAACACTTATCTTTTTTCTGCGAGCAATACAGACCCACGCTCACACCCCCCCACCAGAAGGTTCAGAGCCAGCAGCAGATGCAGACTAATACTCTGTTTGCCATGGCCTTTACCAGACCTGACCACTCACCCCTCCCACTCCCTCCTGGCTGGTCCATGACCCTAATACCCCCCACTTGTCACTTTTCTGCTCTACCAAAACATTTTTGAACTTTAGTTTTCCATCATACCCTTAGTTAAAAATATAAAACAAAATTTACAACGTTTCCTATAAAAAATTAAAAGTAATGACATATTAATACCAATGGTGATTATGTTAATCCAATTTTACTTTATTATTAGAACGAAGAAGGCGAGGTCTCTAATACTGGACTAACAAATAATGGTATGGGGTGTCAGTTTAAACAACTGCAGGTAGGGTCTACCCCTACTACTGACTTAAAATAGGGTGTAATGTGTTGGAAGGTTGGGTGAATAGAGAGAAATGACAAATTAACAAATCTAGGAGACATTAGGCCCCTCAACTATAACTGCACTGGGCAGCAGGTTGATCTCATCTAAATGTTTGAATTGAAAATGTTATTGAAAGCAAGCATGAAAATTTTTTAAACATATCCCTGTCTTGACTTGAGTACCCACTAAACAGATTTGGCCTAGTCCCTGAGATCCATCTATTTATGATCCCCTCAGAAAAGAACAAAACCAATAAGAAACAGAAAGACATTGGATACTTCATTAACATACACATAATTCAATCCCCCAACCACATTTTGCTAAAAAGCAACAAAAGAAAAAAAAAAAAAAGAACAAAAATTAACACTTCTTAAACCTAACAAAAAAACAGCTACCCACCAAGTCAGTACATTCTTGGCCCTTTATAGGGAAAACTTCACCTGAGAACTCAACCATCTGTCAAAAAAAAAAAAACAGAAAATAAATTAACATTCCTGGATTTTGAATGGTGAAAAATAATCTTTCTTGAAAAAAATTGCAATTACCATTATGGGTTCTTGAATTGAAGATGGGGAAGTCATGTGAAGAGGAGGGAATGGAGATTGAGAGTCTAGTTGTTGACACTGAAGCACTATTTGGTGACTTATCATCTAAATCAAGCCATGAATCTTTGTTCTTTGGAGGCCATTCATCAAAGAAACGATGAACAGTCTTTTGAGGCTCTTCTTCTCTCTCCATTTTCATGGGCAATGAGCATTTCATATCAGTTCCAAGAAAATAACTTTGATGATGATACTGCTGCGGCTTTTGTTGTTTTGGTGCATCATGATCATTTAAGCTATGAAGCTGCAAGTAAGAGTACTCATTGCTTAAACTAGGAAAGCTCCTCTGATTTGAAGAAGAAGAAGCAGAGGAAGAGCTCATTGTTAATGGAGTAAATTGCCAAGCATCATCCAACGATGAACCGGATAAACTTCTCATTGAACCAGAAGTTTCTGAGAAGAAAGCATGCTCATCAACGTCTTCTTTCAGCCCATAAGTGTTCCTGTCAGATTATTTTCAAAAAGAAATCAAAATCATGACCAAAAGATTCAACAAAATTCAAAAGAGAAAAAAGAAAAAAAAACTAAATGCCGTAAATGAACCTATAATCTGCATTTGCAAGGGAACAAGAACCCCCAGAGTCCAAAAGCAAAGGAGCAGAGTTGTCATGTGGTGAAAGACCAATTGCAGGAGGTCTTGAAGAAGTGGCATGTGAAGAAGACAAGAATTGATGGTTAAGATGGGAATGGTAAGCAGAAGAGTGAAGGTGACTTTGGTGGTGGGTCTGATCAGATGACAATAAAGAAAGAGAGTGAGAAGGTGGGGTTAGTAAAGTCGAGTGATTCTTGGTGATTGATGAGACGGTTTGTGTTGGGTTCGTTGCTGTCGCTGTTTGATTTGCAACTTCCACAGGCTTTCTTGAACGGTTTTTGCCTCTGTGCATGTGTCTTTCACAGTACTTGGAATCTGGGTATGCCTCCTTTGAGCACCTCCATTTCTTTCCGTCTGTTCTTCTACACCTTCCTGGTTCTGGGTCTATCTTTCTGCCTAGACCCATCTGGAAACAGCTCCACCCAACTGCAATTACCACCAAAAAAAAAAAGTTACATTTCAAGAAACCCACCAAGGAAAATGTAATAAATCAAGAAAGTTTTTTACGTTCTCTTACTATGAGGAGGTTGGCGAGGAAAGAGCTTTGAAGATAGTGTAGAGTCCAGGCAGCTTCTTTTGATAGTAAAGAGAAGATCAGATGGAATGGGAACGCCTGAGACCATATACTTAAATATTAGAGCTTGATGCTCGAGTTCTTGCCATTGAGAAGCAGTGAATGGAAACCTGTTTGTTCCGCTCATCATAATATCTAAGAACAAGAAAGATAAAAGGAGCTCTCTTTCTTCTTGAGAAGTAAAAGAACAGTAAAGTGAAAGGAGTAGAGACAGTAGCAGCCTAGCAGGGAAAGCAGGTGGTGTGTGTTATAGGTTGCTGCTGCTGCTGCTATTATTAATATTTTTACTACTGCAACTGAAGGAAAAAAGAAAGAGAAAAGCTTGAACTTTGAAGAAGAAGAAGAAGAAGAAGAAGAAGTTGTGTAGTGTAGCTATATTTATTTCAGGGACCATTGGCCTGCAGAATCTTCTGTACATGGATAAAACTAATGGTTCTGATTAGAATGCTGACACCACACTCTCTTTCTTTCCTCTGGCCCTGCTACTCATATTATGACTGCACCTCTCTGATGCTTCTGGTGCTGCTGCTGCAGCTAAGCTGCCTCTGTTGCAGCTCTTGTCTCTGACACCTCTACGGAAACCCATAAACTAAAGAGGAGAGAGTGCATTAAAAAGACTGTAAAAAACAAAAGAGAAAAAGTTTCTTTCTTTATTTTATATTTATTACTATTATGTTTTTTGAATAGTATTTGATAGATGTATAAGAGAGTTGTTGGTGTCTGAAAGAAAAGCCCAATGCTTGCACTGCACCCACTCAGAAGATTGTACGGTCTGAGCTTTTACTGCTACTAACTCTTTTACTTTTTCTGTTTCTTTACCTCTCAGACCCCCCTTCAGAGTACCCTCCTCTCTCACTCACTATTTTGACCTTTTTCTTCCATTTCAGTATTTGTGAAAATTGGAGTTTCAGGTATGCAATGCAACCACCACAGCACAACAACAATGGCTCTTTTCTTTTCTTTTCTTTTCTTTTCTTTTCTTTTGGGTTCTGATAAAAAGGAAATTGAAGAAATAAA
The DNA here is from genome assembly GCA_949634005.1 of Mallotus japonicus. Taxonomy (NCBI): domain Eukaryota; kingdom Viridiplantae; phylum Streptophyta; class Magnoliopsida; order Malpighiales; family Euphorbiaceae; genus Mallotus; species Mallotus japonicus. Next base: position 13,275 of record CATIWK010042212.1, on the reverse strand, counting down.
AAGGCATAGACAAGACTTGGAATCTCTTCCCTCCCTTCTTTCATTTTAATTCAAATAATTAAAATTTACCCATTAAACTCTCGAATTAGTGAGAACCCTGATGACTATCAGGTATCGAAGCTAAATACAATCGATAATAATCATAATTATAATCAAAATCTAATGTTATTTTTGTTTTGCTTTGTTGCAAATAATAATAAAGAAAGATGTGTTGGTCTGCTGGTCCTTTTCTAAACAAGCTAGCTAGCTAGCTAGTTAAGTTTACTTAACCCAACTCTATTTAAGTGAAACTCAACAACTGACACTACTTTATACTTTCCTTTTTGGTTATGCTTAATCACACTTTCTTTGCTTAGGCATTGTGGGTCTTGATTTGATTCACTTTCTTTACTTAAATTAGTAAATTCTTGATATTTCAATAAGAAACCCTAACCACAGATATGCAGTTCAGTGAAGTGACCATGACAAAAAAAAAAACTGTTTCTTAGTTTAGTGGATCCCGTCACTTGTCCACCTCACAACTTGCAGAGGTAACATAACATTTTATTTGTACATGGCATTGGCAGTTTCTTTCTGAAATACCCAAAAAGTCTACAGCTTGATGATCACAAATAAAGAGATTATTGAGCTAAGCTGATTACTGAAAATGAAACCCAATTTCAGTAAGTGGGTAATTAGTTAGAAATAGAGATTTGATGGAGGAGGAGGAGAAGGGGTAATTGAGTAAAAACAAAGGAATGGGAAACATGAGGACATTGATTTAGTTGGGTTGCATTAAATTCCCTGGAACTATTCTTGTATTGTAAGTTTGACAGAGGCAGGAATTGTACAAAGTAATGCACTACTCCTTAGCACTGTTGTTATCTCCTGGCAGACTCAAACACATGCAAACCACCTTTTTTTGGTACAAAAGCCCCACTTCAGCAGAACATCCCCCCAGGTGCAATTCTTGATTAAATTCCCTTTTCTAATTTCCCCATATCCTTTCTTTTCTTTTCACCTGCATCAGTATTTTACTTCCACTCCTCGAATATATATATATATTGTGTTACTACTAGCAACCATTTATATTTTTACCCCTATATTATTTTAATAATTATAAAAATAATAAATAGATAAATTAGTTACTATACGAGAGTCTTTAAATCATAACACGACTAGTTCACTCATCACTTTTAAAATTTTAAATTTTATCAATTTATTTAATTGTCCAATTCAAATAGATACTCTTAATCTATTATATAAGTTTTATTATATTATAAGATAAATAAAAATATAAATGTAATTTTAAAAAAAATTGTCTTTACCGCTCCATGAGCGTAGATATTTACTCAAGTGGGTCATTCCATTTGATATTTTCGTCGACATTTCACTTTCTTCACTCACTTTCATTTATATATATTTATTTATTTATTTTTGCCTCAGGCAAAATTGAAGGCACGGTGAAAAACATTTGCATGAGCTTCAAGATCCAGTATCAGTTCACAAAATCTTGTCATGAAGCTTTTTGTTCCTTGAAAGTTTTCCAAAGGAATGGTCAAATTTTTATTTGCTAACAGCATAATTTTTTTTTTTTTTAAAAAAAAGTAAAAAGTTGCATCAATTGAATGATGTACAATTTATAGTGTAATATATCACATTTGCTAATTCTAATTTCAAGTCTTGAATTTATCTTGTGAAGGACCATTTGCCTGGTTTATCACTCACATGATACAAATGCCGACCCAAGTTGGTAAAGGCACCTATCATTGATCTACACCCTTTATTTTTTTTTTTAACATGGAATAATTTTGGCAGTTTATTCTTGTAATTTTTGTAGGCCACACGGCTGATGAATTATTCGGTTGATAATTATTCCCTGAAAAATTCAGAAATAAATTTTTAACATAAGAATGTGAAATGATAACTATTGTGTTAATAGTGCATTGCATATTATGCTTAAATAATTGCTCCCTCACAAGGAAACAATAACCAGAGACTTATGCTACTTGTTGTGGACCATAACATCAATTCCTGTCCATAAAAAATTATCAGAACTAGCAACTTGCTCCCTTTATTGCCATCCTCAGAAAGATAGATGTATATAAAAGCTTCCATTTTGGACATCAGAAATGGCATGCGTATGCCTCTGCCTATGTTCATTTTCTTTTGAGACCCTAACGTATCAGTCACTTCAGCTACTTCCTTAAAGAGCCCACACCAGGAGTGATTGCCCTAAAGCCAAGATAAAGAGACCCTTAACGCAAGCCACCACTCGCTAATTCTAGCCAACAACACGCAGGGAATTGCCCCGACCCCAAATATTGAGGCAGACATAGACACAAACAGAAACATGAGCAATACCTGTTGCCCTCCAAGTACTTATGATTTATCGTGAATTGCTACACAAGTCTGTATAATGTAATCCCTTCCTGTCGTAAACAAGCCTGGGAATCTGCTGCTATTGCATGCATTGGAGAATAACGTTAGCAATGTATTAGTGCACATGTACTCCGCGAGTGGTAGATTCTAACAATTTAAGCAAACATGTTTTTGGATCAGACATTCCCCACTCATTTGTTCAAATCTTCATCATTCAGGCAAGTCTAGCATGTGGCTTGAGCTATCAAAATATGGCGAAATAGTTCATTTGCTAAGCCACACGTTTGCACCGTCCAATTATGGTTAACTAGTGATGTCAAAGCTAAAGGACAAAAGGCGTGCTCTTAGGTAGCACCATCCAATTATGGTAAATCAAGTATCGTCATGCCTGCAAGGGTGTGGTCCACTTGGGCCGGCATGGCCATGCACTAATTATGCCAGCAGGGGTATCCACTGTTACCAATTAGTGAAGCAACAAAGTAGTGCCCACAGAAATGTAGTTCCGAATTTCTATTTTCAGGTTCCATGACAACGTAAATGAAAATCCTGAAACAAATTAAAAAGCATACCGTCTACCACCAGCAGAGGGATTGACCACACGTGCTTACTGCACACGAGCTTCCAGCCTTAGGATCAAATGTAAGGTGTTGATTCAATGGTTGAGAATTCCTAAGCATATTTTTAACATTGGAAAAAAAAAAAAAAAAAGAGAACACATTACAGCTCACATTTAAGGTGAAAAAGGGACTTCATTCCTCAATTTCTTTCTTATCTTTCAAACGCACAAACAAAACTGGATTTGTATGATGCCATACATCAGGCAGTCCTATTTATAATTTTAATCTCACATGTACAGCTGAGAAGGAACCTTATATATATATATATCTATGTATGCAAGGAAGCAATCTCTTCAAAATTAAGAAAAATTTGGAAATATCATAATTTGTACAAGACCAATTTCTTCTTCTAAAGTTGTGTAACCCCACTGGTCTGCAGCCAGCTTTTGAACTCTGGGCATGCCCCGTGCCCCATGCATGGCATGACTTTTAATCATATTGCCACAAACTGAATATTATCTGTATGTTGAACTCGTGTCGGAGTTACAATAGATTAATATAATTACAGGCCAACATTTCAGAGCTGCATATATTATTCCTTCTGGAAAAAAGAAAGAACAAGATCCGTATGTACAGAGAAGAGCTGTGTGTCTACAAAGAGCTGCTCAACCCGATAAGGAAAAAATTATCAGTACACTTTCATTTAACCACTATTTAAATAATGCTAATATCAAGATACTGATAACAGAATCTACTAGAAATGGGGCTAAAACAAGGTCAAATGAACCAAAATTCTTATTTGAACAAATACAAATTAATTGCCAATAAAGCTATCAAGCATGATCAGCGAATACGTGCATGTGGCTAAGCCAAATATTGACAGCTCAAAGGAGATCTAAATTTTACCAATTTGCTGCTCATTAGCTGAAATAAATAATGATAAATAATGGAGTAAAAGGAAAATACCTTCATAAATGGCCGATCACGATTAGGGAAAGAGTCTATGAAGCTCTCTTTTAAGAGCAATGATACCTAGAAGTCAAAGCAAGATGGTATCAGGTATACAGCACGTGAATACTGACAATTTAAGAATGAGGTGTGCATTAAGTAAAGACCATTTTGCAGCACGTTTATGTTTTGCATGTAAAGAGGATTAAACAGGTAATACATCCATCCGAGATAATTTTATTTTTGAAAGATCATTAAACAGGTCCTAGTATTCTTTGAGGAGATAACCATTAAGGAGCACATTAATCTGATAAAAAAATTCACCAGGTTATGAATGTTCCCCTATCATGTTTTGCTAAGTTTCTGGAAAAAAAAGCAGCTGCTATGCTTTGGCACCTTCCAAAAACCACCAGTCTTTTTACATAAATTCCAGTAATCACCATCAAGGAAAAAAAAAAGAAAGAAAGTTCATTATTTGATGTTGTCAGTATCTAAAGCAATTGTATACCTACTATCACAAAAAAGGATGTGGTAAATAATGGATCTATTATTTTAACCAATAGAAAAAATGCTCTTGTTTCTTCTCTTCTATTCTGTAAACATTTTCTTTTGAAAATTTACTCATCCAACAAAGCATTACCATCAATAACTTGAGAACATAAAAGACACAACGGGTGAAAAAACAATAGTCAAGATTCGATATTGAAGAGGCACAAACCTTGTCATTATTGGATTGTACATTTGTAATTGTGTGTGACCGCAAATTAGAACAAAGTGAATCCAAGTACGATCTTAACACAGATAAGAAACCCTTGGCAGCTTCAATCTACAGATACTCACAATTCACATAATACAACAATTAATAAACATCAAGAACACAAATTCAATTCCTCAATCACTAGAAAATAAACTTGAAAAAAAAAAAACATTGTCAAAGTGTTGATCAATTACTTGTCAAAACAGCGGTGATAATATCAATGCCAAGATCAAAGTGGGAGGACGGACATATAATGAAGAAAAAAATGATTAAGCAAAATAGCATACTTGTACATCTGTACACTCATGAACTGGCCTTTTCCTTGCTAAATAACTTTCTCCCACAAGCTTTGCATGATAAGGACTCAAGGAAGAAAATAACTCCCTGTGTTTTGGCAGTTGTGGTATCGTAGGCGATTTTACCTGTCACACCAGAAGGAAAAAGAAAATCAATTACTTGACTCAGAAGTGTCAAACACATAAGATAGTATATAATGGGTCCCACATAAATGTCATTCAGAAAAAATAACTATATCATGATGCATGAACAGTTACGAAAGCTATAATTAAACTAAGTTAAAATAGATTACATGAAAAATACAAGGGGAGAGAAGGGGGGGTATGGGGTTGGGGTATAGTGAGTTATAAATACAAGTCAGACAGCTGAAAATGAAACTGCAAACCTGGTTCTTGTTAACATCAACCAGAATGACATTGGTTAATTTTGACTGCACTTCACTGGTTTTGTTCTTCACACCGACCTACAAATAAATATAACAATTAGCAGCCAAGTAAAGCCAGACACCAAAACCAATATACAATGGATAATTAATATATAAACAAGGCTGAAAAAAAATGCTCACTATGTAAGGAACTGGTGCATCCAAAAAGTCCAGCATATCATCTGGTAAAATCTGGAAATTGATTCAGAGAATTTAAAATCAATGAAGTTTAGGCCCCCAAGAAAAGCAGTCAACAAAACTGGCAAGCAACAACAAATATACCGGCATTGATAGGCTTTGCCATTGATAGGGACGGATTAAAGGAACAATCGACAAAACTGATGCAGATAAGATTCCCTGTGCAACACAAATGTTAAAATTGATACATGTGAGAAGGTTGAATAATGTTCCTAATAATTTGCAAATGGCAAATTATTGCTCAAGTTAATTGCAGTTTTCAGCTTTAACAAACTTGTAATTTAGATATGTTTACACATCCCATGCCTGCAAAGAAAAATAGATGTGACTACTATCCACACTGTCAAAGCCACCAAAGAAGAGGTAAATAAATACTACAATTTTCACGTTGGGATCAAATTAGTACAACAAATTCATCTCATAACTTCAGAAGAAGTATGATAACCACAAGGATTTGAGTACACAAGAACATTGAGAATCTGAGATGAGGCATGAAAGCAGTACATACCAAATTCGAACAAACAAGCACAATCTGCTTCTCCAGTAGTGCTCCAGCAAACAATGTTAGCACCTGCATGAAAAGAAGAATTACTATCCAAATGAATTTTCTGTTTGTCACCTTAAAATAGTGGTGAATCAGATTTAGACACATTAAAAATGATAAATGCCACAGGGAATCCTAATAAAGAGTTATTTAGTGAAATAGCAAATTCAACTTTGGCCTGCACATACATGCTCTAAACGTAAGGATCCGCATATGCATGCAACAGCCCACGTTGATAATGCAGTTGCTTCCTCCTCCGCCAAGAGTGCACTGTGTGCCTGACAAATATAAACAACAATAAGATGTGCTGTGTCCAAAAATGAACAAATTCACAAAATATTTATTTATTAGAGAAGTTGCTACATATTATGATAGAGTAGCTAATTAGCTAATCCCAAAAAGCTATCACTAAATGTACCTCCGCAAATTCCAGACTCGTACTGCATGTCCGTAAATCAATAGTTGAGCCAGCAATATGTAGAACTGTTTCATCTTTTCTATGATATTCCAGAGGATGAAGATGCTCCAAAGGATGAAATCTAAGTGTTGAACCCCTAGAAGGGCAATGTAACCGGTAATATTCGCATATTATCTGCAATGAACCATGGTTGTTTTCCTGTGAATATAGGAAACCAAAAAAAAAAAAATTAGATAGAGTCAAGAAAGAAGAGCTACAGCTTAAAAAAAATGGAAAATTGCATCTACAAGACTAATAAAACATGCTCAAACCTTAGCCCATTTGAGAATATCCATGTGGTCATTAGTATCTTCCTGGCCAGAAATAGATGCCTCTTCTGTCTCTGTATCATCAACATCACTCCTAAAGTTCCTGTCTTCACTAGGAGAACCCTGGAAACTGAACAAGAGGCGCTATGAGAAAAGCTTACAATAGAAGTAAGTATTGCCACTCATATATTCGTGTATATATGTGTGTGCAATTAGATAAAATCAGGCATAACATTGAGAATATTCACCTACACTCAAGGAATATTGCCTTGGAAAAATGTTAAAGATTTGTTTATGAATGTGCTCCATTCACCAAAATATTATCATATAATTAACTATTTTGACAGGACTTAGACCTATAAGCCCTTCAGCAAATAAGGTCAAGCTTAAGTTGACAGATTCATGGCACTAGGCCCTTCAGAAATTCCAGCAAATCATGTTCCATTTTGCTTCCTCTTAGAATGTTACTTTCATGAATCATTTTGCAGGAGAAAATAAAACATCTTAAGTGTGCTACTTTCATAATGTGTATAAAACATCAAGGAGTGGAATTGACATACCTAGAGGAAGATTCTGAGCTTTCATACTGGTAATATCGAAGGAGAGGCAGAACAGCATTTGGTAAACGCCTCTCTTCTGCTTGCTTGTTGGATAAATCATCATCATCAATGTCATAATCTTCAAGGTTTCCACCACCACATTCCTCTTTATTTGAAACTCTGTCTGTTTCAGTATCAACTGCAACAGCATCATTAACATTAATACCCTTCTGCAACAAGTGAACTTGCCCCTCAGGAATGTGATGCTCCATGCGACTCCTGTTATCATCTGCAGGTGCGGAATCCCTTAAGCCTGATTGGGAATTGTCCACAGTCCCATCCGGCACATCTTCTGCAGCTTCATCAATTGGTGATACATCATCTAAATTGTCCCCTACATTTTCATCTTTGCCATCACTTTCCAAAAATTCTAAGTGCATAGCACTAATATCTCTTGTTAATCGTTCCAACCTTTCTTCCGTAAAGATGCTGCAAGAGAATTGAGAAATGTCAAAGAGATACAATAAACATTATATGAGATCATGTTTTCTTAGGGATTATGTTTAGTGAGATCTCCACCAAAGCATAACTTATCAATAAAAAATAAAAAATTTAAGCTCATTGCTATACAATAACCAAAAAGTAATCGAAAACAATATAGTTAAGTTAAATGATATAAATAGGGTAAAATAATCATAAAAGAAAAATCAATGCACCTGTTCAATATGCCAAAATGCAGTTCGAAGAATGGAAGCCTAGAAAGAATACAGTAACATCTCCGTGTAGTTAGTACGTAACGGCTCAAAGATGAGCCAGAAGACCGCCTATCTGAAATCATGGACAAAAGTCCGGAGGGTTTTTGCACAATTTCATCAACTAATACACAGCAGCCATACAATGTAGAATCATCAGCAACCTGGGAAAAAAAGTTAACAAAGAAATTTTGAGAAATGGAATCATTGAAGACAGTAGTGAAATGACCAACTCCTTGTAATCGGTAATTGAACCAAATACTGAAAAAGGGGGATTGGAACCTCTCATCCATATTCACTAGTCATTCATACCGCTTCATTAAAAATTTGGGAAAGCAAGATAGATTTGAGCAATGAACCACATTATCATATGTCAGATCTAACCACACAACATGGCCAAAACAAACAAATGAAGCCCTTCTAGAAGAAGATTAAAAACCAAAAAATTTATAAAACTGAAACCCATGTGAAAAAAATAAAATTAAAAACAAAAAACAAAAACAATGGTAAGAAAAATTGCACGTTCAGAAAATGAGAGGAAGGGCTATCATCATTCAAATAAGTTATCAAAAGAATAACAGGTACGACAAAAACTTTTGCAAAGTTTGTTCTCTATAAAAGATAGAAAATAATTGGAGAGAGAGAGGGAGAAAAAAAGATAAAGCATGAAAGAGAAAGGGAAACGGAACGAGTAGAATAGGATCATATGAGAGAAAAAGAAGTAGAATAGTTTTGCAAGTTACCTGTAACCGGAATACAAATGACAGATCACTTTGTTTAAGGTGCTCCTGCAAAAAATGCACCATAATTTGAGATAACTTTACAATGTCACATCCATACATGAAAGCATATAAATGGATCTTTTGCATGTCAATTTCAAATACATTTTATTACAGAAATAATTGCTTCAACCTGTCAGTATAACTGAGACAGATGATCAAATCGCAAACATTTGAATAAAGCACACTCAATAACAAACAGAAAAATTGTGTATAATAAAACCAAGTGGTTGAATTACAGTGTTTTCCAGTTAAGCATGTGCACTCAACTAAATTTATGTAAAACCAAGTGGTTGAATTACAGTGTTTTCCAGTTAAGCACATGCACCGAACTAAATTTATGGAGAACAAAACCTAGAAAAGCTAAAATTAAGAATAACGAAGGTCAGATCCTTCATATCATCTCAGTAAAAAATCATCGGATTGCAAGAGAATTCCAAATTATATTATACAAAAGATACCTGCCCAAGAAGAATTTCATTCAACTCACTCATGGAAGGAGTTTTCTCAACAGCATGGACCTAAAAGCAGAATCATCACCATTAAACGTACATCAATACTTGACAAATGTACACAGATGAAGGAAAAAGAAAGATTAAAATCATATTACTCATCCAAGGAAGCAAAATATTGTCCTCAAATTAGTGCAACCTTGAACCCACACATACATCATAAATTAACTCATAGTAAAAAAAAATAAAAAATAAAAGGAGAACTAAAAATTTTGACAAGGTGCCATTCAAGTTTCGGAGATGCTCCTACGTCAACATACTAAGTGATGTCATTGATCCCTTTGAAAGCCACACATTATATCTTCGTACATCTCTGAATAATTCTTTCATTTGTATCAGAAAAAATTCTAATTGATATTCATGCATATATGATGGCAAAATCAAATAAAGAAAAAGCAGAAATCTCGCGAAGAAAGAACCAAAAATAAACATATATATTAGTAAAAAAACCTTGATAAGACTAATTAATGAACAAAATAATGAGAGGCACAAAAGTCCATGAACATATATCCAACCTCCAAGCCTCCAGGGAAGCAAAATGATACAAGATCCTTGTATTTAAGTGGCAATTGTTTGTCCGGCGGATAAACAAATAAAACCTGAAAATAGAGAATTCATGCTATTAAAGTATCAATAGCAATTTCCAGACATACAAAGATTTAACATTTTGGTAACTTAAATCATCACCTGAGGCTCAATAATGGGTTCTACACGAGACTGATTCTGACAAACAAGTGAACCTTGCAATCTTCCTGAACCTTCAGATTTCCGGACAACATATTGTCTCTGAAGTGCCTGAAGATCACAATTAGGATGAAGGCCCACAACTACCATGCTCTCAAAAAGCCTTGATGGCTCCTTTAAGGACCTATGATCCTGCACGCTTAGATAACAAAAATGTTATGAAAACAGTACAAAATAACATTTCAACTCATTCTATAATTAGTTAATGCATTTTGATAAAAGAATGTAGAAAATTTAAATATATCAAGGAGTTCAATTCAAATTTTTGCAACAGGTGCGATAAGTGCTGATGGAAAGTTGTAAGAAGGTGAAAGCATACAAACATATTAAAAAATGGATCAAAATATGCCTGCTAAAATTGGTCATGGACACAAAACCATGACAAATGACAAAGCATGCTCAGAATTTAACATACCAAGTATTGTAGCTGAAAATTTGCCCATTGACGCTTTTGACTAGTTAGAACTTCTGGATTGTAAGTTCCAGCTTTCACTTCAGGAGGAGGAGAAGAGAAGCCTTTCAGCACTCTTGTAAAATGGCGCTGTAGCTTCTGAAACTGGCTATCACCGTGATCATCTTTCGATGAAAATACTACAGATGGCCGTGGTGAACGGGGAGCAGTGGCTGCAGCAGCTGCAGCTGCAACAGCTCTTCCAAAATCTTCTGTGGTCTGCAAAAAAAGTGAAGCTCTCCAACCAGGGCTACCAGTGTCTTCATTTTTAGCCATTCTTAAGAAGCTCTTCTACTGCCACATCAGACAATACAAACAATAAGGCGACTCTAAAAATATGAAAATTCCAATAAAGCAGGAATAATGCTACAGGGTCATTAGCACAACAGAAGCAAGCAAAGTTAACATTTGATTGCTCTATGAATCCACAGAACGACATTTACATAAACTGCTAATTTTCACGAAATCAAACAACCTTACAAACGAATACTAAATAATGAAACAAAAGCATTTCATAGTCTATCCCACATTCTACCCCAGAAATCATATAAATTGTTAAAATAAAAATTCGACACCAGCAACATTGAAGCCGTTCAATGAATTCCTAGCATAAACAAAAGCCCTTGCAGATACTGAAAGAATCAGAATCTGCCACACTTACCTCTCAAGAACGAACCTTTGCTTCTAAAAAAATCCAAATATTTCTTGTTTTCTTTTTAAAGTCTTCAAAGTAGCCCAAAACTAAAACCCTATTGTGGCTGTAGCTACTGGAGAACCAAAAAAAAAAAAAAAAAAAAAGATGCGATTTTTTTCAATCTCAGTTGAGAGAGGGTACAGTTATTACTGTGCAGTAATAAACAAAATAAACTCATCAGCTACTAAAATTTACACTTAGATAGAACCAAAGCAAAGCTGTTATTACCATCGCTGGTTCCGTTACTTCAATAGAAACCCCTCAGTTACAAAAGCTAATAAAATTAAAGCAAAAACAAATAATTTAATCCTAAAACAAAGCAAACAAAATTTACAGATACCACTTCTTTTTCCCTGCAAACAAACAAACACCCGTTCTCCAATCTCATTCAAATCCGATCGCCGATTTATGAATCATCATGAAAGAAAAAAAAATTGCATAGAGGTGGAAGAAACTTACCTTTAACACGGCGATTAATTAATTGAAGTTCAGGCGGCCACACCAAAGAAAAAGAAGAGAAAGAAAGAAAAAGGTTTCAGCTTTGACAGTTTCCTTCTTTCTATCGTTGAAAAAAAAAAAAAAACCCAGCGAAACAGATAGAGATTTTACTTTTATTAGAAAAAAATTATTAAACAAATGAAAAAAGAGAAAGGAAGAAGAAGAAGAAGAATAAGTGAAGACTGCTCCTCTCTTTTCCGTCGTCCTACGACGGTCAGTTTCCTCTTGTTGCTGAGGTTGTCTGGTTGCGTTTATATGGCTTGATTGATTGATAAAAAATTTACAGGTTCCTTCCACTTCTTCTTGTTCCTTGTTTGTTTTGTTTGGTAAAAAAAAGAAGCATCCAATCCAATGTGAATTTTTCTTTTTAATGTAATAATTACCTCATGTTCTTAAATATTATTATTTTTTTTTGTTTTTTATTTATTACTATTATTATTATTATTGTATCAAACTCTCTTTTGCCATATGCTGATGCGGCGCATGCTCCGCATCTCCTCCTCGGTATTAACATTTTTAATTACAAAAACTCTTTGCCTCTTTCCACTATATTGTCACTCTGTATATTATAACTATAAATAATTAATTACTATAATAACAATCGTATTAATTAAATTTTTGTTAAGTAAATATAAAATAATTAAAATGTATGTTATGCAGCTTAAAACATAAGATTATTGAGAATTAATATAATACTTAACTTCTCTTTTGTAGTCTAACGATTAAGCCGTATGACAGATAAAGATTGAGAGTACAAATTTAAATCTCTATTCTCCTATACTCTTTACCCCTAAATGGCATGAAAATAGCCATCAAGTCTGAAAATAGAAATTGAGATAATACTTAAGCACCTAAGAATATTAAATTTAATATACTACCCACCATAGTTGTTATTAGTTGCTTAAAAGGTACTTTAAATTTGAGTTACAGTATATTTTGTTACATTAAGGTAATTATTGAGAAGTTTTCACTGTTTTTACAATTCTACTCAAATCGGGAATTTAATGGATTACTAATATAAATTGTTTAAATTAAATTTAAAAAATTAAATATGATTTATATCCAATTAAGATGAAAGATTAAGCTTTAAAGTTTTTTGACCAAAAAAAAAAAAGCTTTAAAGTTTCACATTAGTTACGCGAAAAAGTAAAGGTCGGTAAAAAGTGAACATGTAATAATAATTTGTAACCATCAATCGAGTAGATGTATGATTACATACATTAAGGAAAAGTAAATAAACCAATTAAAAAAAATAAACTATTTCAAAATGTTTTATTATAATTTAATTTGATTTGAACAACACTTGCATAAAAAAATATTGGTGCATCAAGGAAGCGGGCATCTTCAGGCTATGTTCCCATTAAAATTGAGAAAAAATAAAAAATAAAACATTTTTTCTCGATTTGGTGTTGAAATTAATAATGTAAATTTGAGGTTGGTCAACATTGCACAACCAAGTGATTAAAATGGGATCAGAAAGAATCTAGGAGAGAT
>CATIWK010042165.1:0-13589 GCA_949634005.1 Mallotus japonicus | reverse complement strand
AATTAAGTAATCATTCAATAATACAACTTATATTATATATCATATAAGTATAAAATGAAAACTAATAATAGGTTAATAAAATTAATAATATTTAAGACTATATTTAATATCAAATACTCAAATTAATTAACTAAATAATAGAAATTTCAAAATAATTGACTTTATTAACACTGCAAATTCCAAATAAAATATTAAAATTTTTAAAACGAAAAATTCGAGTCTTAACATTTGTTCTCTACAATTATCATCTGACAAGTGATAACACTTTTTTTTTCTTTTTATTTTTCACAGCTATCATTCTTATCCCGGTCACTCTACTCTATCAGAAAGGTAAGCATCTCTTGTTTATGGATATTTCATTAAAGAAATTTATTCTATAACATAATAATAGAGAAACTCTGATGCACTTGAGACAGAATTTGTTAAATACAAAACACTCAAACAATCTTTATTTAAACTCTTAAACACTCTCACACACTCAGAAATTTTGCTTCCTTACACTTCTTTTTCTCTTTCTTTTTTTTGGTGTATATATCTCTTTGCAGAGGCCCTATTTATACTACTAGAGAATTAATCTAAACCATTCAAATAAACAAATACAATTAAACCCTAACCATACATTTATTTAACTCTCACCAAACAACCAACTACTTTCACCAACTACTCTTACTTAGTTAAAACAAGTTTATTTCACAATAAATTTAGCGTCCTTAAAAAAGTACCGACACATGTGAAAGTGTCGTGCTTTGTATTGCTAAATTAGCCATCGGAACCAAATTTGACGACGCAACACTCTTGCATTGGTAATATATAGTTAGGGACGCTTTTATATAGTAGCGTCGACATAACTTGCGATGCTTATTTAAAAAAGTGTCGTTATATATTTTCACTACACTAATTGTAATGTCGCCATTTCAAAAATTCATAAAATAATTTATATTAAATCTACTATACTAAACAACCATTGTGTCCCTAACATGACGTCATTATATAAATTGTCCCTAATGGCCGACGCTTATGTTAACTAGTGTTCCTATTTGACTACCTTTTAAGTGTAATTTAGAATAAATACTACATAAAAAAATTAAATTTGTTTTTTCTAGCTATAGTTTTAGATGATGTTTGATTTAAAAATTTAATGCATTAGAGCAAAAGAAAAATTAAATATATATGGTTATATTAATCAAAATATTTGAAAATTAACATTATTCGAAATAAAAGCCAAATGACTTACCATGTTTTTATAGTGACTGCTTGTTTAATATATTTGCTTTATTAACAAACTGCATTTTCTTTATTAAAAAAATTAACAAATTAATTTTCATCTACCTCTGGAATTTATAAAAATAACAAATTAGATTTTTTTTTTCTTTCAAAACAAAAATGGAGATGATATACAATATATTTGAAGACAGATAGACCAAAATTTAACTATGCATTTATAACATTTTTTATTTAATGTTTTATAACCTCAATAACATAAATTTTATGATTTTATTTAGATATAAAAAACAAAAGAAAAAACAAACATAAAAATTATAATTGACATTATTAAAGTAAGAAAGAAAAATTCAACAATTGCTAAATAATATTAAATGAATTTTAAATATAGAATAAGAGCCACAATGTATTCACAATTGATCAATTGAAAATAAGTCTACAAAGGCATTAAGTATTTATATAAAATTATCTAACTCTATTAAATTAAAAAAACCAAAGCACTCCATGATTTTTAACTTTTTTTTAAAAAAAAAACTCTGTATTTCATATTATGAACAATAACAAAAGCAATATAATTGGAGACATAAATTAACTCAGAAAAATAGCAACACTAAAACTATTGCCATTAAAAGATGAAACAACAGAAATTACAGGCACCATTTATGAAAAAAAAAAAATACAAATTTGCTCCAGCATTTCTATTTTAAATTAAATAAGATTCGCTTATCAACTCCTTGGTATTTTTTGTGGCAAATTTAAATTACATTTATCTACTATAAATTTTTGGTATTTTTTGTGGCAAATTTAAATTACATTTATTTACTATAAATTTTTCCAATTGTATGTTTGAAGAATGATTTCTGTGTCAATTGTTATAAATATTTGCAATTTGAAGTACCTATGATAATTGTTAGTTTCCTCCAACATTTCCATTTTAAATTACACAATGTTTGCTTTATTGATTCTTATAAATATTTTTCAATTATGGAAATTATGGGACATTTTAAGTACAAATTAAGTATTTTCGTCCGGTGCAGCATGCATATATTACAAAAAATCATGCACATACCATGCATAAATAATATATATTTCATGTACTTAGCTTCATGCATCCATTATTTCACTCATAATAACCAACACATACAATACAATTAGGAATAGCCCCAACAAATCAATATCCAACCATTTAACTCAATCTAAATCCAAATTTATTTAATAATTCACTACCTGCATCAGCACAAAATCTCATTAAACTTCTTCCTTCATTATTTGTAACTACAAAAAAAAATTCAGATTAAAGTATTCCCTATCCCAATCTGTTCAAAACCTATTTATTTTTTCATTATTAATTTTTTATAATTATTTTTATTTACATTTAATTATAAATTTTCCGGTGTAATTTGATGAAAAAATGGTAAAACCATGATACAATAATTTTTTTGGTCATATTTACAAAATACATGTTTTTACATTTATATAATATTTTTATATTCAGATTTAGATAGCTGATATCATGATGTAATTCCAATTAGTATTGTAATTTAGGGAGTTTCTACAGCAACTATCCATTACAAAGCAAAACCAAAGATTATAGCATTTGGTTTTGCTTCCATCATCTTGTGCATTGTGAGCGCTAATAAAGGCACGAAGAGACAGCAACTGTACAGACAATATTACAGTTGAACATTTTTCCGAGATATTATTAAATCATGTAACTTAACTGACACTAGCAAAACTACAGAGAATAGGCACAGATTGAGCGCAATAATGTGTAGGCACACGCCTGAGGATGATTTCCAAGTGGAAACTTCTCCAAAGTCTGATCTTCTGAGACTGGAGACATAAAAAAGGCGATAATTATAATGATGGCGAAGTTTAGGTTTCTAATGATGTTTGCGAATCATTATAAATAATGTCCGATTCTTAAGATATAAGCATACATACCAAACACTTCCTGACAAATCCATTACTTTGGGTCCGAAAATTGTATCTTATACCGCTTGAAAAATTCTCTGAATCCATAAGCACTAACGTCATAGTTGAACTGTATAAATAAAAACAAGAATAAATCAGACGGCAGTATGTCAAAGAAAGTTTGCACATGACTGTTTAATTCCAACTTTTCTAACTATTAGACTAAGTTTCAACTATTTAAATGTGCATAATTCTCGAAATATCGAATCTTAAGTAAGACCTTTCAATTATGAAGTTATAATGCCAGATGTAATTCGCTAAATGTGCACAGCTCCACTACAATACAATGACAGTGCACATGCAACCTTGATCAGCACTCAGTGCGTCATTATGATTTTAGAAACATTCAAATAAGATAAGATCGTAAACATGATGTGATGATCTGGTTTTTTGAAGAACAGTATAGGCATTGGTTAAACTACTTGAATGATAAATGCTAGATGAGGCTCAAGACTCACAGGTAGAACTTTTACTGAGTATTTTGTGATGCCAGGCTCAGCCCTTCCTTGATTGCCTGCCTGCATCAGAGAAACATGTAAGACTGAGTGGCAGCTCTGCTAAAAAATACATGGAAATGCCATCAATAAAATACGCAGGTAGTGAAAAGTGCACTAAAGTCATCCACTCAAGGAAAACAAAGAGGACAGAAGAATCTGTGGAACTTATAAAATCACAAGGTTGATCTCTTCCAGATTTATGCTCTCAGTATGACATTCATCCACGACTATCATCACATGAAAACAACTTTGATGAACTGGAACTGTTTGATAATGGAGTCACAGATAAGGCAAAATCACATCAAAATAAGAATAAAAGTCCATAACTGGAGAAGATTATCATACTTGTTCAGGGCTGTGGAACATTTCAATGAAAGGATATTCCTTCTTCTGCCGTGTTAAACAGAACCCAGGATATTTTGGACATTCAACCTGGAAAATAAAAATAATGGTGAGAATCTTGAAAGATCAACGACATCAAAGACTCAAGATCATTAAAGAAGATAAAAAAAAAATTTAGAATGCTTCTTAAAGAAAAAGTTCACAAATTAATTAAAAGAAGAGGTTCAGTAAGGGGTTTACACATTGCAAAAACTTATGAAAAACATTCCTCAACAACAGACAAAGCTTTAAACACAAACAAACAGTATATAAAAGTAGCATTAGAAGCATTACGAACATGGACTTCCAAAAATGGCATTACAAATCTTTAAGACGTTCTGCAGGATACTAGATAGGACTTGAAATGGAACACATTTGGGCTGTCACTTAACTCAATATATACGCAGAGTGTCTTTATGGATAGTTTTCCTAAAGAATTCCATTTCCTCTAATGGACTATTTATCCTATGGAAGTATCATTTATCACTTATTTTTGAGAATATTAAACTAAACAATTTTGGTATCTGTCTCATGTTAGAGCTAAAAAATGTTTAGTATTTTATGTATATCAGAAGCATAATTCATTTATGAAAAAAACTTACACGCACAAACTTTACATGTGGATAAAACTCGGCAGCAGCTTCCTCAAGTACTTTGTCAAGATGTTTGGTGTAATTACCTCTGCATTACCCAAAAATGAATAGTTGGGCATACAGTAATTATGATGATGAGTGGAATGCAGTAGAAGAAGGGTCAGAGAATTCAATGCATATATAACCTGATGGTAAAAGCAACAGCCACAGGACGACCTTCATGAAGAAGCTGGACAAACTCACGCTCCGAAGTAAAATGAATAACTCGTGATGGCCCAAGATCTTTAGGATATCCAGTATAATACCTTGAATTTCACATTAGTCAAACTGAGAACTTGACATTACTCTTAAAATATTAATAATGTCCATGGAAACTCAACATCGAGAGAGGCAGCATTTCACAGTCAGTTCAACTTTCACAGAAATTTCAAAATTCAATTCAGTTCAGCAGTATCAAAGCAGGTCAATTGATTACCTTATTGTCATAGAAAGGTTTGGACTTTAACCATGAATGTCAAAAGAAAGTCATACAAACATCCTAGACAAGTTAGCTTTAGTGCTAAACCCAAAGCAATTGAACTATATATTACACGGAGCAAGAAAGTGAAAGGAAGTGTTCTTATAAAGAAATTTTAACATTAAAAAAGAGATGTATACAATGCCACCAACAACAACATAATGAGCAACCATTCAGGTAGGCAAAAAGAAAAAAAATTGATAGATAAAATGAAACTTACTTGCACGAGTTACGTAAATGGCTAATCATTCTATCGAGAAATGATTGCTCCTCCATTTAATGCAACTAATCTGCTTTTAAATTACCCTGCAAGATGATCAAGTTCTATTGCTTGCTTAAAAGCATCACTTAACTGATAAAATTAGTAACTTACAGTAATTTATAAATAAAAAAAATAATAATAAATGTTCGCGTTGAGGCCAGACCCAAATACAAAAAAAAAAAGAACCGAAATAATTAAACATTTGAAATTTATCAAATTTTTAGCCAGCTAAAACGAACGTCCCTCTGAAGCATTTTATCGAGCACATAAGATGCATCCTCAAACAGTATATAAAAACCCCTAAGCCAAATAGTTGCATAAATATGAAAAAGAAAAAAGAGTCTTACTGAAATTTGGAGAAACACCTTGCTAGTGATTTCTTTTAGGGAAAAAAAAACAAAAAGAAAATTCTTTTTGGATTTTCTTGCTCTTTTCCAGCAAACAAACAGGGAATGTGCCAGTCGAGTCGAGAGGAAGACGTAATCAAATAAGTGATAGAAAAACGGCCCATTTAAATTAACTCGGACCAGCCCTGAAATCGGCCTATAGCCCAACAAAACCCGTAAAAACACGTGTAAACACTGGTCAGCACAATACGCACCACGTGCACAGTTTCTATTTCTAACGATAAAACGTGTCACAAATCCATTTCACCACGTATACAAATTCCAACTTTCACGGCATTTTTCTGCTCCATAAAAAACTGAAGAACGTCACACCCTTTATTTATCAACACAACCGCGATCTTCAATCTTATCTCTTCAAATTTCACTACGAATGAGCTTTTCTTCTTAATCTTTCTGCAAATATTTTTTCTTGTATTGCATGATTCATCAACATTAATAATGGCAGGAGGTCCGATATGCTTCCAATGCGGGACGAGAAGCAACCCTTGCAGGTGCAAGGTGGTGGGTCCGACACTTGGGTTCTTGGCGTTTGCGGTAGCGGCGGTGGTGGAATGGCCGGTCGGTGCTTTTGTTTACCTGTTTAAACATAGAAAAGGTCGTAGAATTATGGCACATCCTGCCACTGTTGTGTATCCAAGAATTACCAATAGTATACCTATCTGATGTAGGTTACCTTGTTGAATTTGTAATTTGAATTTTTTATTTTGAGTCTACTAGTAATAATAAGTTGAAGTTGTGGTTTAGTGGTTGGGTTCCTTTTTTTTTTCTTTCTTTCTTATAATTAATTACTTATCAAATGTTTTTTAGGTGAAATATAATTTCTTGGAGAACAAGGATTACAGGAATAAATGTATGATAATTAGATTATTATTATTTGAAAAGTTATTAATAAAAAATGATTTTTTATTATAATTTTGAAAAATATAAATAATTATTTATATTTTTTCATTTTATTAAATTACTAAATTAAAAAAAATTGGTTTCTTTAGTTATTATTATTTTTCTTTTTATTTTTTATGTGCTTCCTTTAGTATCATCATGATATTGTATCATTAGTTTTAATAACTGTTAATTTATTTAAATTGATAAAAATTTATAGAATGTAACAATAACTTTCTAATTTTCTATCCTAAGAAAACATTTTACTTTTATTAGTTAAAGGTTGTATTTACAATTTTTGTACATTTTTTCAGTTTTAAGAAAATTATATTATCCTCTGCTATATCTTTCCTTTTTATTGTTACATCTTTCTTATTAAATTTTTGTCAAGTTTAATTAGTTTTTTTCTATCAATTTGTTAGTTTGTAGTAAAACATTAATGATGATTTGGTGACGGAATTAACAAAGATATCTTTAAAGATATTTTGATTTAGAATTTATTTTAGAAATTCTTTTCACATGTTTAAGATTTAATAGAAAAAATCGTAATTTTTATGTCAGTTAATCATATAAATTCATAATTTTTTATGAGTTTAATAGTTGAATTTTTTAATATATATGATACTAAAATTTTAGTTGTTAATGATTAATTTTTTTTTTTGAAAAATAAATTGTTAATGATTAATTAGATAAATGCGCAAAAATACAGAAATTTTTTTAAAAAAACTGCATAACACTTTATCTTAGGAAAAAATCTAATTACTGCAATATTTCAAATAACAATCTGAAATTAAAAAGATTTTTTTTTTAGAAGAAAAAGAAAGTAAATTATTCTAAAATTTGAAATAAAAATAAAATTATTTTTTAGAGAAAAAGATGAACCATTCATTTATTAAAGGGTAAAAATATATCTCGATGAACAAATAATTTAATTAAAACTGCAATTAAGAAGTACCAATATAAATTTTCACTTAAACCGTAAAATTATTTGTCAATTATTTTTTAATTACATTGATAAAGCTATTTTGATATGCAATTAATTGATTTGTTCAACAATGTGTATGTTTCACTTTAATCTTTAATTGAGTTGAATTGCATAAAATTTTACTACACCAAGGAATATAGAATCCATAAAGGATAAATACCATCATAAAGAGTACTAAAAACTCCATAAACGAAGATTCAAAAATTTTAATTAAAAATCAAGAGATATGTATTTATTGCAAGTAAAGAAATAAAAATAGAAAAGAACAGTGATAAATTATCGCGAATCTAAGAGATGATTGACAATAATCAAAAATAAAAGTTTTTAATGAAGAAACTTAGAAAAAAATAAAATTAATTTAATTACTCAATGAACAAATGTTTTTAAAAAAATGAGAAAAGGTATAGAAACACCTCTAATGTTATGCCCTAATCTTAAATCCACTACTAATATTTTTCGAGGTGCAAATACAACTTATATCATTTTAAAAACTATATATTTAAACCTTTCTTACAAAACATTGCTAATTTTAATTGTTAGTGGAGTCCACAATTACAGACATACACAAAAAAAAAAAAAAAAAAATTAAATGAAGGTATATTTTTGCCTCTAACATTTATAACAAAGAACAAATTTACCCTAAAGAAAATTTAAGAATATATTAACACAAAATTTTCTCAAAAAAATTTAAATTTTCATCCAATAAAAATATTAGGTAACCATTTATTTTTTATACTCATGAAATCTACTAATATTAATACAATATTAAAATAATTTACATTTGAGTTTTATTGAAATATTTTTAAAATTGTCCCATTTAAAAATTAGGAATATTTAAATAAAAAATTCATTTCATTTTATATAAATTTGGTCCTTTTTTTATTCACTATTAAAATAAAAATTAAATTCAGGAGCGTCAAAATGAGTTGGTGGATCGTATTCATGTCGGGATGATACACTTTATTGATATGATTAGGGTCAATACGAATACGACTCATTTATTAATCGTGTCAAATATTTCAACCCTAACACGACATGAAAATTTAAGGGGTTACATGAACACAACAAATGTAACCCATTTATTTAAATGCGTTGTGCGGGTCGTAAAATTCAACAGTACCCATTTAACTTGTATAACACTTATAATATATAAAAAAAATTATTTTTCAAAAAAAATAAAAAAAATAATGTTTATAATTTAACAATTTGGATGATACAATTATAAAAATATTATTTTTATAAAAAATTTATAATAAATGACCAATTTATTATTTAAAATCATAACAAATTATATGTATTTTAATGGGTGGTTTCGTATCATGTCGGGTTTACACAATCCAACACTACACGTACAATTAAACAGGTTGTAAATGGGTTCACGTGTTAACCCAAGACAGAATTTGGTTAAACCGTGTAATAAATGGATTGACATGTTTTTGACACGTATAATTATTAATGTGTCATGTCATATATAAGGTATGGTTATTTTGTGTGTGTGTGTATATATATATATATTCAGTCTTGTTAGAAGTCGTCAGTATTGTAAAATTTCTGACACAATGAAGCTAATAAAGGTAACTTCTCCTCCTCCTCCTCCTCCTTCTTTTGCTTATTCTTCATTTATTTTTGTTAATGTTTGAACAGTTTTTGCTTTTTTTTTTTGGCTTTTCACTGTTGCAGCCGGATTGCTCTAGATTTTTCAGATCTATATTCATTCTACTTCCTCCATCCTCACTCTTCTATTCAAATTGGTAGCATTTTCACTCATCATTTTCAGCTTCTGCAGGACAATTTGCTCCTATTGTTGCAATAGGAAACCATACTCCACTTCATCTTCTCCAAAGAAAAAATAATTTTAAAAGAAATTGTTGAAGAAATTACTCGTGATTTTATTTTCTTTGTTAATTTTAAGAAACCCACAATATCCACTTTTTTTTTTCTAACAATCCATCCTGATTAAATTCGATTACACAACATAAAGCACAACTATCGTCAAAAGTCACACTGAAGGTGTCACTAAATTACATCTTTGTTAAACTTAAACTCTATAAATTGTGTTCTGATGATATTGTCAGTCCCCTAAAAAAAAGTTTGGTTATTTAGCATTCTCAATATATATATATATATATATATGAAGTTTTGTTAGAAGCTTTCAATATTTTAAAATTCCTGACACAATGAAGCTAATTAAGGTAATTTCTCCTCCTCCTTCTGCTTCTTCTTTATTTATAATGTTTGAACATTTTTTACTTTGTTTTCTGGGCTTTTCACTTGTCTCCCCTAGGGGTGAGCATTTCCGACCCGAACCAAAAAATCGAACCGAGGCGGTTCGGTTCTCATTCTTAAAGAATTGCAAATTTCGATCGGTTAACCGAACCGACCGAAATATCGAACTTTGTTAATAATATAGGTATTTTAGAACTAAAATATGTCAATAAAACACAAGTGGCCAAGTTGTGAGATGTTTATATACTTTCCATAAGGTTGTGGTTTTGAATCCCACAACCTATACAATTTTTTTCTTAATAAAAAGACTTAGGAAAACACAAAGAAAGCTAAATTTGCTTTCTCTAGGATTTGAACCCAGGTATTAGAGGAGAAAAAACGCTCCCATAACCATTATGCCACTTATAAACCTTTGCTTTTTTTGTTTCTTTGAATTTATTTGTATTAATCGGTTAATCGAATTACCGAACCAACACCCGAATACCCAGCTCGGTTTCGGTTCGGTTTCAGTTTTTGGAAAAAATTAAAAACCGAACCGAGACGATGCTCACCCCTAGTCTCCCCTCCTACTGCTGCTGCCGGATTGCTTGGAATTAAATGAGTTACACGAATACGACTCGCAAAATTCAACAATACCCATTTAACCTATATAATATTTATAATATATAAAATACTATTTTTCACATAAAAAAAATAATGTTTATAATTTAGCAATTTACATAATACAATTATAAAAATATTATTTTTATAAAGAAATTTGAAATAAATGACTAATTTATTATTTAAAATCATAAAAAATTATATGAATTTTTAATGGGTCGTGTCATGTCATATCGGGTTGACACGACCCAACATGATGCGTATAATTAAACAGGTTGTAAACTGGTTACGCGTCAACCCATGACACGATTTGGTTAAACCGTGTAATAAATGGGTTGACAAATTTTTGAAATGAACTCATTTAACCTCAACACTAATTCACTAATTTTACGTGTTAGGCAAATCGTGTTCACGTGTCATTACCCATTTTGACACCCCTAAAATTAATAAGTATTTATTGAAATATAACAAATTAATATGAGATGGATAAATAGATAATTTTGTTGTTTGCTTAGTTATATTTTAGGAGTGAATAACAAAAAAAGTATACTTTTATATAGGATGAGATGAATTTCACTTATTTAAATATTTCTAATTTTTTTTTTTTTGTAGTAGTAGTAGTATGAAATGAATTTATATAATAACTTTTAAAACATTTTCATAAAAACTAGATGTAAAATCCTTTTAAGATCATATTACTATTAGTAGATCTTACAAGTATAAAAAATAAACGGTTATTTAATATTTTTATTGGATAAAAATTTAAATTTTTTGAAAACTTTTGTGTTAAAATATTCTTAAATTTTCTTTAAGGTAAATTGGTTCCTTATTGTAAATATAGGGGCAAAAATGTACCTTATTTAATATTTTTCTTTGTGCATGTTTGTAATAATGAAGTCCACTAACAGTGAGAATTAACACTGTTTGCAAAAAGAGCTCAAATATATAGTTTTCAAAACAATAAGAGTGTATTAGAGCTCGAAAAATTATTAGTAGTAATAGAGTGGTATTGGTAAGCTTATATTTTCATTGATAAGAATCACGAAATATATACAGCTCTGGGAATGTAATACAACTGGATGAATTCCTCAGATTATGCTAACTTCCTAAAGGGATCTATACACAAATAGCAAATACATAATCACTGTTAGAAGTCAACAGTATTACAATTACTTTCTCCTAAGATTAAGGTTACAACATATAGATTCCTAATATGCCCCCTCAAGATTGGCCGCAGGAAAATAGGCCGATCTTGATTTTCAAATTCTAAAACTGAGAGCGAGGTAAATATTTTATAAGTGCATCAGCTAATTGATCTGCAGAGGAAACATGAGCCACACGAAGAGCACCGGACTGTACTTGATCCCGAATAAAATGAAAATCAATGGCTACATGTTTCATCCATGAATGAAACACAGGATTAGAACATAGATGTGTAGCACCCATATTATCACAATAGATGACAGGTATATGAGGAAGGGAGAGACCAAGATCAGATAGGAGATAGCCAATCCAAGTGAGTTCAGCAGCTGTGGCTACAACAGATCGATATTCAGCTTCTATCGATGAACGAGCAATCAACTTTTGTTTCTTGGAGCTCCAGGAGATGGGGTTGCGACCAAGATAAACAACATATGCACTAGTGGAGGAAAAATCTGTAGGAATTAAAATTGTGTTATTAGGATCTAATCCTAGTAGAGTAAATTACAAAAAATTTTCTCAAACACAAATCTAGATCCAATCTAGAATTCCATGCCCAAGGATTCAATTTGCAATCAACACATAACTAATTAATCATGGCATCACAAACATAAGAAATCAACAACCTATGATTTCTCAATTTCAAGAAACTTACTAGTTTCCCAAAGGTTGATGATGACCACAATTATCTACTATAATGGTTGGCTAGCTCTTGAGTCTCCCAAGTGTGAGACCTCTAGCTTGAAACACCAAGCTATCCAAATCCATTGCCTTACCTTGATCAATTGAAGCTTGATTCCTCTCCTTGATGACCACTCAAGCTCTCTCAATTTGATCTCTTACAAAGGCTTGTGTGTTCTTAACACTTAAAGGTTTTAGTGTATATATCTAGTATATATTTCTTTCTTCTTCAAAAGCTCTCCACGTTTTTGGTCATCACCAACCCAATAAATATTTGTTTTTCACTTTATCATATCATTGGTTGGTGGTAAAGTGTAGAGATTCTTGACCCCAGCACTTAACCATTTATTATATTTAATTAACAATTAATTAACCACTAGAGTCCAAATCAAATGGATGTAGAGATTATCAACTATTGATTTTCTCTACACTATCTAGTGCTTACACTTGTCAACTAATATACACATATTCATTTGATTTATTAAAATCAAATAATATGTTAATGGACTTGGGTTTAAGCCATTGGATCAACTCTTGATTCAATAACCCAATCCATAAACAAATGGACTAATTAACATTTGGGCTAACTCTTAATCCAAAAACCCATGTCATAAATAAATTGGACATTAATGCATTGGGCCAACTCTTGACTCATAAGTCCATTCCAAATGGGCTTATATGCATTAAGTGGACTTGGTGGGTTACTTGATTTATTCCAAAGTCCAAAACTGTTTTGGGCTTAAGGCCACAACTTTTGGGCCTAAATCCAAGTAATCAAGAAACATATATATATATATATATATATATGCACATTATTAATTTAATAAATCAAACAATATATGTAAATGGACTTGGGCTATACCAATTGAATTAACTCTTAATTCAAAAACCCAATCTATAGACAAATGGACTTAATTTATATTTGGGCCAACTCTTATCCCAAAGCCCATGTCATAAATCAATTGGATATTAATGCATTGGGCCAACTCTTGACTCATAAGTCCATTCCAAATGGGCTTATATGCGTTAAGTGGACTTGGTGGGTTACTTGATTTATTCCAAAGTCCAAAACTGTTTTGGGCTTAAGGCCACAACTCTTGGGCCTAAATCCAAGTAATCAAGAAACATATATATATACACATTATTAATTTAATATCTTAATTAAT
>CATIWK010042144.1:0-13688 GCA_949634005.1 Mallotus japonicus | reverse complement strand
TTCTTGGTCCTATACTGGATATATTTTGTTCTTTTGGTTCTCATTTTTTTCTATCCTTGGTTTTCCAGTCCAGAGCATCCTTCATTTCGAGCACGTGGGAGGTCCATGTTAAGTGGTGACAGGCACTCAATCAGAGACTATGCTGATGATGAAGCTGCGTCAAGGTTCTTACCTATTTGATCCTATTGACTTAAATATGAGAAAAGAATGCTATATTATATCATGATTTGTAGATATGCAGGTTATGTTAGTCCAGAAGTTTCATTTATATTTGTTGTTTGCCAGCACACGTGCAAGGACATACTAGACAGATTTTCTGGACATCATATGTGCATAGTTGATTTTTGACTCTAGGCAAATCTCTTGAATGATTTATCTTAGAATATTATTTTAGGCAATGACTTTTAGATTTCATAACCAAAGAAGACTCAAAATAAGGTATAAATTAAATGATAAGGTTTCTAAAGATGTTCATATAACTTCTCCAGTAAATATGGAATTTACGCTACAAAAAGTACTCGTTCTCATTAAGATGATAAGTTAATTGCATAAGAGTTATCAAAACAAAATTATTAAGGCCTTGCCTTGTACAGCACCTGACCAAGCCTCATCATTTGAACTTGCCAATAAAAAGTGCACAAGCATTAGAATTTGGTTGGCACAACTTGTGAAAATTTGTCGTCATTGTGCTTTATGCTATTACGTGATCTGAGAGAAGTTTTATGTCACAGTTGATTTGCACTGAATATTAGCCTTGAGCCTGAATTTTTTGCTTTGGCTAGGGTGAATTACAATTTACAAAGAATATTTAGTAGGCTATGTGGATGGCTTGTAGATGATGTGGTTATGATAGATGAGTCCTATCTTGGGCAGATGAGAAACTGAAGCAGTTGAGAACTATCTAGAGTCTAGGAGTTTCAAGCTAATAACTAAAACATGGAATTAAGCATTGCAAGTTTAGCAATGAAAGGGAAGTGAATCCAATGGGTTCAGCTTGAATGGTATAAATTCCTTAAAGCTCACATTTAAGATGTCTAGGCTCTATTATCACAAGATGTGAGCGTAGATGTCAACCATAAGATTGAAGCAAACAAGTAAAATATAAAAGAATGATGGAGGGTTTTATGCAGTAGTAATCTCAGCTGAATTGAAGGAGGAGTTCTATAGGATTGCAGGTCAAGCAGTTATGATATATAGTGGTGAGCATTGAGTGCTAGGATAACTTTTTCCTTAAACTAGAATGGTTCAATAAAAACTGGATGTTAACTTTGTAGTTCGAGTTGATGTGATTTATGATTTGGGTGGATTATCGTTTAAATTTCTGAAAAGTGTAGCCCTTCAAAATATATTGATTCTCAATTTGGTATTTCCTCAATGCCATTTATTTTTTTTCTTCGCTTAAAATGCAAAATCATTTTCTTATTTTGGAATGCAGATCTAGCTTAGGTAATTGTAATATTTAGATCATTATACATTATTCATGTATTGTCTGGTGTATGTGCTTCTTAGCTCCAAAGAGGATGACACCATGAATGATTATGACAGTCTTGTTTAAGTAGCAATACAAGGGCTTGCTTATGTGGTAATTGAGGGGAGTGGAAATACATGAGAGAGGTGTGACATGTTGTAACAATTCTTTAATTATAGTTTGCTATACACTCATAATATAGTCTCACTCTTGCAAAAAATAGTACATAATGCTATTTAATTGACTTTTTCCTGTGCATCTGGTGCTTTTATTGCAAGATAAGAGTTGCTCTAATATTTACTTGTAGTTACAGGTCAGAGGGTGCATCAACATCAGAAACTCGTAGAATAAGAAGAAGAAGCATCAGCATGACCCCAGAAATTGGCGATGATATCGTAAGGTTGTTTCTTGTTTCATTATGGATTCTTGAAATAGTTCACTACTGATCTTATACTTCTATTCTGAAACCACAGGTTTGCAATTGATTTGTCCGTTAACTTTTTTTTTTTTTTTTAAATTTGTTCAATAGCAGAGTTAATTTTCAATTATGATTGACCTGGGAAATTTGTTGATGTCAATTTTTTTTTTTAATTTATAGAAAAATGTCTTTATTTAAATTCTTAGTAGAGTTAATTTCAGCTATGACTGACTTGGGAAATTTGTTGATAGCAATTTTTCTTTATTTTTATTTGTAGAACAATATGCCTTTTCTTTAAATTCTTATTATTTTAGTGGATTTAATATTTTAGTCTGGATAGACCAAGTTTTCATTTATTTTTTCTTTTGATTAGTTAAAAGGTTTGCCATAAGGGGAAGAGGAAAGGTTGGGGTGGGGGTTAATAGTGTTGTTGCTGGTGACTTCTCATATTTTCTTATGTATTTTTTTTGTGAGTAAGACTATATAGTTGAAATTTGAGGCATGTAGAAGGACTGGCATTTTTCATGGAGAGCAGAGGTTTGTCCGGTTTGTGCTAGCGCTGATAAAGTACTGCAAGAATGGCATGATTATTTTTCTTACAAGATTCCACCATACACTAGTATAATCGTGGGTGAATCTACATTGGGGCAATGGGGCCCATTGCCCTCACTGTCTCTTAAATTTTCAAGTATATCACTCTACTCTGAACTTTGCCCCCACTTGAAAAATAGACTTGGGCCCAGCCCACAATTTAATCCTATTTAGTCATATTCATTCAATGTATAAATTTGATTTCGTTAAAATTCAATCCTAAATTTGCTCCTATATGATCATTTCTCTGAATCGGGTTCAAATATATTATATAGCCCCTAAGTTTACAACTTATCCACCAGAGCCTATCTAAGCAGGTTATTATCAGTTGGTCCACTGTGCACTAGTTCTTTCTCAATGTTTGAAAGAAGGCATTCATTCATCAATATCTTTTCCTTCATGAAGGTTATTTGTATTTAAGATTCTTTTTGCATGTTTCACAACTTTAGCATCCTCTGGAAGAAATCCATATTCTTTTTTGTCTGCTAGCAGTGGTTGTGCTCCTGTTCACTGAGAAAGCAATTTTGTTGCTTGATGTTTTCCTGTTGTTCCTTGACTGAATTTCATAACTGTGTATGATTATTAATTGATTTGGTAAAGAAACAAATGTGAATATTACTTGATCTTGTTGTATTGCTTCAGGGCTGTGCGTGCAATGAATGAATCTTTGAAGCAAAATCGGCTTTTAAGGGAACGAGGTGGTGATGGGTCATTTGCACATTCTCTAGATGACAAGGACAATGGTGCAAATTTTAAGAGAAATGTATGTTTCTTATGCTTTTAATGGTAGACAAATAAATTTATACCATTTGTCTTTTCTTTGGGATTGCATAAATCTTGTTATGTTTCATTTTGATTTATCCATATAAAACATTGTATTGGTGATTAGCTAATTGTTTGGGTAGTTTTGACTTCGTAGAGCAATACATTTGCTCTCTGCACACTTCATACACTGGCAATTCAGTGTGGATGTGATTTATTATTTTGTTTAACAATGTTAAATTGTACTTGACACGGGATTTGATTATATGCACATGGATGCTCAAATGAGGTAGCCTAAGCACATGATTTTGTCTGAAAAGTTGGATGGAGTGGTCTGGCCTGTCTTCTTTGATGGATTCCCATTTTCTTGTTAAAATTAGATGCAAAATTTTTTGTGAAAACCCCATTAAAGACATTTATCAATATGGTAGATTGTGAAGGCACCATAGACAATTTTTGGGACATAAAATTTGATATGGGTTGGCATAATAAATAATTTGAGTATCATAACTTGTAATAAAATTTTGTTCAAATGCTAGCCTATGGTGAACCTGACATTTAATTTGCAATCCTATGGTGAAACTTACATTTATCCTGCAACCTTATGGTGCATTTATTCTGCAATCCTATGGTGAAACTGACATTTAATCTGAACCTGGTGTATGGAGGGAGGGAGCATCTTTGTTGATTTTGTTTTGAATGATGGCATGCCAATCATGCATGGATATGGAAGGAATCAGATCTACCAAATGAATAATTGAAGTATCAGTATATAATAAGGACACAATTTTACAAAGAAGCATCCCATACATTGTCGGAATGGACTTTATACAGGAATGAAAACAGAACAGGAAGCATGCATGTGATATTTTACGTCTGCTTCAGGGGCACTTAATAGTTTGCAATTAAGTGCCTAAGATAGCATGTGCATGGGTGATGAATTTAGAGTCTTGATGTCAAATTTTAAGGCTAATTGGTTCTTGTAGCATGCTTAGTATCCTTGTAGTAATATTTATTCTTATTTGCTATTTTTTGTGATATATATTTTCATATTGTGCAACTCATGGGCATTCGATGTTACATTGTATGTGGAACATTTTTTGTGATGGCTAGATGCCATTGGCTTTGCAGCATCATTTCTTGATGTTTCAAGAGCTTTGGGTGGGAGAAATAGGGAAGGGTTTTGGAGATATGGTGTTACATTTTCTGAGTATTTTGTTGAATAAGATTGATAGGGTAGAGGTTTTGACTTTGAGGACCATGTTTGGGAGTATTTCATTTGACTGAAAAGGTCTCTTCAATAATATCTCAGGAAAGCAGTTCGGGAATGTAAATTTCTGGTGTTTGGTTTGTCAAAAAATGATGACAAGTTACTCAAAAAATAATGTCAAAAATTGCTCAGGAACAATTACTTTTGTTTGGTTGAATTCCTGAATGGGTCCCACTTACTTTTTTTTTCCCTAAGAGAGTGGAAAAGTTACTTTTTCGTAGTTTGGTAAGGTTAAAAAATATATATTGACTAAAATAACCTCTAAATATTGTTATTAGAAAATAAACATTTACACGTTAAGGACTTTTCTATTTTCTTCTTATCATAGATTTGATGTTTAATTAAATATTTTAATAACAATATTTATATTTCATCATTATATCCCTATTATGAGAACTTTCATACATCAGTACTTTCATATTGACAATTACTTTTATGAAAGTTTAGATAAAATTTATATTTTTAGTTATATACTAAAGAATTTTTTTTATTGTATTAACATTGTTGTGGTATTTTTTTTTTATATTATCTCAACATGATAATTTCACATTCCAAAAAAAAAAAAAAGAAGAAAATTATAATGTTTAACCTAATGGGACAATCTTCAATTCCTGGAATCACTTGTCTGGAATTCAACTGAGAAGGTGATTCGAGATGGGAAAGTTGAATCCCTGCAACCAAAGGCCCCTATTAACTCTTGCTTCTCTCTCTTTTAACATTTGAGAGAGAGACACTCCTAGCAGCAGATATTCAGTGAGACAGGAGAATCGATTTGTTTTACTGGAAAATGCACAGCTATGCTTGTTGTCTGTGCTCATTTTGTGAAAACTTGACTAAAATGTGTTTCAAAGAAACCTCATGCATGTGTTTGCTGGTTTTTAATTATCATAAAATCTGGCTATAAATGTTTGTTTTTAATTATTATAAATTCTAGGTATAAATATTTTATTGAATCTGGTTAATTCACAACATAGGTATGTTCCAAATACTTGGAAGTTTTTCATATTGTGATTAAACTGTATTTTTAACCACCTTCTTAGCTTTCTTGGCTACAATTAATTACATTTGTACTGTTTCAGATTTCAAATTTTGATCTTGATGGTCATGATGAAATATCTGATGAAAGATCTGCTTTATATACTCTTTCAGAGGGACCACATAAATTCCCAAAAGGCTATTTCTTTACCTTCATCTCCACATCAATATAGGAGTCAAATGTCGGAGAGAAGAGGACCTTCAGGTTATGCAGGAAACGATGAATTGGTTTCTACTTGGAACAAGGTTCTGGAATCTCCCATGTTCCATAATAAGTCTCTATTGCCTTTCCAAGAATGGAATATTGATTACTCAGAGTTAACTGTTGGAACTCGTGTTGGCATTGGTAAGCATTTTTTTTTTCTCAGATGCATATTAAGTTTGAAATTTTTGTCACTGCTTCAGTTGCAGCTCAGGCATTGGTTACTGTTGCTATCTTTGGTCCAAAATGTGGTTTATGCAATATTCTTTTTTATATCTTTTAAAGCTTGCTTAATCAGGGCTCATGGATGAATTTGTTTGTCAGCTTATGAGCTAGCTTATGTACAAGTTTACCTACAATTTGATTTTAAATTCTACTGATTTTGGATTTAAAAGTCAAAATTTATGTACGTTCATATTTATGGACATGGTAAATGTATGTGTACACACACAGAGAGAGATTCCCTCATATAACTTATTAAAGAGAATAAATATTATTTGGTATACTAAAATCCTTGAAATATATTCTTTTAATTTTTTTATAGATTTATGAATAATTTGATTTACAGCCTGAGTACAAGAAACTATGGCTGAACGTGCTTGTTTAGACTTATAGGCATTTGTGGACATAATTTTAATAAACTATCCTAGCCTGAGCCCCGATCAATTTTAGAGCTCATATTACAAAAAAGCATTACCTGAGGTGTCTAATGCTTCACTCAGTTCAGCTCATTTCCAGTGCTATTGAACGAGAATAACTGCTTTGCATAACACAATGATACTTTGGCTGTTCTTCCATTTCCTGCTACATTTTTTCAGAAATATTTTCTTGAGAACTTTGATTGCTCTTTGTACCCAGGGTTTTTTGGGGAAGTATTCCGTGGAGTATGGAATGGAACAGATGTTGCGATTAAGGTTTTCTTGGAGCAAGATCTGACAGCAGAAAATATGGAGGACTTCTGCAATGAGATATCCATTCTTAGGTCTCTTCTTTGTCAGATATGTTGATTGCTTTGTTTTTATCCTGTGAAGAATCTTTCTGACTTATCCTTCATGGTCTTTATGCATGTGTTCTCTTCCAGCCGACTTCGACATCCTAATGGTATTCTCCCTTCACCAACTTCTGTTAGACTGTTCATATATATCATTTGTTTGAGATTACTAGTTGTAGTCAACTCCATTAGACTTTTAGTATTGGCAAGACTTACCCATCAGAGTGAAAAGCACAGTTTGACTTGTCTAACTTATTGAGTCTAATTTATCAGGCTATCATGAAGTTTTATTCTGAACATATAGCCATATGAAGATCAAATGCTCCTTTACCTCTTTTGGTGCTGTTATTATTATACTGCAATTTCTGCTTACTACTTTTTTTTGAATGGAGAGATGCTGGTTGTTGCAGTTATCTTATTTCTGGGTGCTTGCACGAAGCCTCCTCACTTGTCAATGGTTACTGAATATATGGAGATGGGGTCCTTGTATTATTTGATCCATTTGAGTGGTCAGAAGAAGAGGCTTAATTGGCGGAGGAAACTAAAAATGTTGCGTGATATATGCAGGTGTGTTTAGCCTGTCCTAATTTATGTGAAATTCTTTGAAGGTTGAGTAATTTTCTGAAAAAAGAATATACTAGTTGCACTCAAAGTTTCTGTCCCTCTCAACTTGATGAATTGTGAATTTATAAGTAGGTTTTGAGCTACCTTCTGAAAGAATAGAATGTCGACACCCATAATTCAAGTATGATTAACAAATTTGAGGGACAAAACTTGACTGATTGCCACATACATGTTACTAATTTCTGTTCTTCAAATTATAGCTACTCTATTTTATATTTTGTGTTTAAACTGGAGTTCACTAAATTTTCAGATTTCAGGTTCATGCTTGGCTGAATTGTGAGAACTTAATACTGCTTTTACATGACATTGCTCTCTTTTCTCATGCTTTTCTATCTGAGCTTAATAAGCAGATAAAAAGCAACATAGATGCAATAGAGAGATTGGGTATAGTTGGTGAGGTACAAGCTTTAGAAACATTGCTCTATAGATCAGCAGCTAGTGAGTAAAGAAGGAGGTTTTTAAATAGTTTGAGTGCACCACTGCTCCTAATTAATGATTGAAAAGATACTTATTCAAGACCAAGCAAGCCTCATGATTACCTCTGCTGTATTTTATGATCCATTTGGATTTTCTGTCTATTTTAGAAATCCAGTAAAGCTGCTAGTAATGATTTTTTTTTTCTTTTTTGAGTTGGACTAGCTGTCTGCCTGTATGTCGTGTTGATGTGCTTGCCTGCTTGGATTGTGAAAGAAAGAAAAATAATAAAAATTTGTTGAGGAAAAAAATATGGGGAGAAAATAAAAAGATAAGGGAAATAAAAGTTCTTTACATTCTAAATCACAATCCTATTGCCTGTCTGCATGTATGCAGTGTTGATGTGCTTGCCTGCTTGGGATTGTGAAAGAAAGAAAAATAATAAAAAACTGTTGAGGAAAAAAATATGGGGAGAAAATAAAAAGATAAGGGCAATAAAAGTTCTTTATATTCTAAATCACAATCCTATTGCCCATCTTGTGTGCTCATCTATGTTTTACATGTTGCATTGATGTCTTGTTTGGAGGAGGAAGAAGAGAGAAACAAAGGAAATGAGGATGGTGAAAAAAAAAAAACAATGGAGAACAATGGAATTAGAATGATTTGGATGTTCACAAACTAATTGCTGCTTATCAAGCATGCATGTTAATTCAAACATATTGCCCTGAAGTCTTATTAGCTACAAAATTCTAACTAGCACATGTTTATTTCTTGGTTGTCTTGAACTACTGTTAGAATCAAATGATTCTCAATTTGAATCGTACCATTTGATTTGATTCCCTACACTAGTTATTTGTATTTGTGGAGGGAGTCAGAGTGAACATGAAATTGTGTCTGAATAAAACGATTTGCTAATGAGTTGGGCAAATTGCTACGATTTGATCAAATTAGTTGATGTTGAAGATGTGAATGAATCCCACATTTGAAAAGTATAAGGACTCAAGCAGCATGTAAATGGTGTAGATTGAGCATTAACACAAGCCAATTGGTCGTGTTACATGGGTCAACTCCGTTCATGTGTTCACTGGAGAAGGTAGCCCCATGGAGTTTTTACATGGTATTGGAGTTTCTACATTGTAGAAGAGGTGGAGGAGGTGGCAACTGGTCCAGGTGCTGAAGAATCTTAACAAGCCGATGATGTAGAAGAGGTGGCAACTGGTCCAGGTCCAGTTGCACTTAAGACTTAAAATGAAATATAAGTGGTGTAGACTGGGTCTTAACATAAGCTAATTAGTTTTATGTTACATGGTTTCAACCCCATTATGTGTCCACTGGAGGAGATGTGGGCCAATACTCTCAAGACCCATGGAGTTTCTACACCGATGGACGTCAAAATCAAAATTCAAGTTCAGTTTCATTGTGAAGGGAGCTGCTAAACCCGTCCAATGTGATTACGAGTGAGATTACTATTAAAGAAAGGGAAAAAAAATGTTAGTGTACATAACAAAATGTTAAACAGAATTAAAGAAATCTTCCTATTGCATGCATCTCCCGTTCTGATATTCCATCTACTGCATAAGTTTCTAAATTTATACTTTTGCGTATTATTTTCTGAATTTTGAAGTTGTATATATATATTTTTTTCATTATCTTTATATTGGTAAATTCCTGTCTCAATTTGAAGCTAATGTACCACTTGGCTAATCTGTGAACTGTTGTCTGATGATATTTCATTTCACCACATAAATAGCTTTACTTACAAGGTGGCATGGTGCTGTATACTCACTGAAACTTTTTGCTGATGAACAGGGGATTGATGTGCATCCATAGGATGAAGATAGTCCACCGTGACCTTAAAAGTGCAAATTGCCTCGTGAATAAGCATTGGACTGTTAAGATCTGTGATTTTGGTCTCTCCAGAATAATGACGGAGACACCTATGAGAGACTCCTCATCTGCTGGAACTCCAGAATGGATGGCACCTGAACTTATTCGTAATGATCCCTTCACTGAAAAATGTGATATTTTCAGTCTTGGTGTGATAATGTGGGAACTTTGCACACTAAATAGACCATGGGAA
This sequence comes from Mallotus japonicus, assembly GCA_949634005.1. Classification (NCBI taxonomy): domain Eukaryota; kingdom Viridiplantae; phylum Streptophyta; class Magnoliopsida; order Malpighiales; family Euphorbiaceae; genus Mallotus; species Mallotus japonicus. The sequence continues at coordinate 3,833 of CATIWK010042144.1, read as the reverse complement.
GGAGTCCCACCTGAAAGGGTATAATACTATTTCTTTCGACTTTTTTATCATACAAGTTTGGTATCACATAATTTCATTAGTTTTCCAATCCTGCATTCGACTCTCTTGGTTTTTCAATCGTGTATTTGATTTCTTTGGTTTTTTAATCATACAAGAGTATGTACCAGAAGAATACTCTTGCTTAGCCATTATAAGTGATTCGTAACACAACCAGTTTAGAACCCTTTTCTTTTCTGCTATTCAGGTAGTTTATGCTGTTGCTAATGAGAGATCACGTTTGGAAATTCCTGAAGGTCCACTGGGCAGGTTAATTTCAGGTACAACCAAATTCAAGTTAATTTCAGCAGATTCAATCAATTTAAATGAGGCCCCCTGACAAGCGTTTTGCTATTGTCAATTGGTTATACATTTCATTTTATTCAGTGTTAGTTGTCCAATGTTGAACTTTTTATAGCTGTTATCCTGTATAGATATAATACATCGTGCATTAAATTTTATCTGCAGGGTTTCATGTTTCATAATCTGAAACAACTACTGATCTTTTTGTTTCAATTGCAGATTGTTGGGAAGAGCCACACGAACGGCCAAGCTGTGAAGAGATCCTCGCCCGTTTGCTCGACTGCGAGTATACACTTTGCTGATAGTCTTTTTTCACATGTATAGAAAACATGGTAGAGGTGTTACGATGTGTTTCGGCTAAAGTTGTAAACTACTTCAATTTTCTGTAACATTGTGAAAACATCAAATGCTTAAATCTTCAGCTTTAAATGCAACTATTGGATATATCATCTTTTGTGCAATGGAAAAGGAAAAATCAAATTGCATTTTTTCACTTTTATATCCGGAGCACAGAATTTTGACTGTTTGGGAATTGCATATCGTATCATTTCTTATTGCATGAAACTCAAAAAAAAAAAAAAAAAAAAAACCAACTAAGATTCGGCCTGGTCCGGTTCAAGAAAAAAAAAAAAAAAATCAGCCAGGTCTTTATCAATTATTTTTGCAGGGACATGCTTATGCCAAAGCTTTCAATCCACAATAGGGCGCCTATTTAGTGCATCTTCAAATCTACTGCAAGAGTCCACTCTCATCTCTGTGCTCATATCATTTTCTGGTGCTGGATAATAGTCTTCTCTTAGCTGCACATCCCTCAGGTTTGGAATTCGAAGAAGGAACATCATGAAATGCTCATGAGCTGTTCCATGGATAAAGAGCTTCCTCAGTGCAAGGCACTGTGCAAGCAAACCAGCTCCTGGAAGTGATAGACTCCTTTGGTTAACGTCCCTATCTTGTGGTGGCCAATAATCAAGCTCAATGAGAATCAAACTCCCAATGCCATTCAAGAAAAACCTCTCCCACAAGCTCAGATCCATTTGTCCTGATGGGGCAGTCAACGCAAAACCTATTGTGTCGCTGCAATCCAATTGCATCTTTGACAGCCGAGGATAATGAGCAAGGCAGCTCAATCCAAATGCACGCTGTGATAGTTTGTGACGGCCCCTGCAATCTCCTTCAACCCGAATCTGAATCTCCTCCAAACTTGGGCAATCATCAAGCCCAGACTTCGGTAATGGAGTTAGAAGCTCACCAACACTTATCCAGAGTGAGAGGCATTTTAGTTTATCCCAGGTATTGCTCCACAATCCATCTCTATTGCCTGGCATGTAGAAACCATCTTCAAAATACTTGATTCTTTTAGTTCTGCTGGAATACTCATGTTCATCACTTCCAAGTAGGTTTTCTCTGACGTTGAAACTATGACTAGCTCCATAAATATCATCTTCTTGCAGGGTGCTCCATATACAATCAATATGAAGTTTCTCAATCCGTTGGCGAATGGGTTCCAAAGCTCTCAAAGATGATTCAGCATCAAGATTCTTACAAGCAGAGATCTTGACCTCAACCAAACTATTATGAAGCAAACTTGCCATTGTCCTCAATCCCTTCATAGTTATCTTCTTGCATCCCTCAACTTCAAACTTAGCCAATCTACGACATCCTCTTGCAATCTCAATTAAACCCATATCAGTCAAATCTGCACACTTCTTAATCGACAATGACTGCAACCCAGAACACAATGCAACCCCATCAAGGTGCGATTCAACTGCCATACAAACACCATGAAACTGCTCTAGCTTTAACACTTTCAACTTAGGACACCGTGAGTTAAGTGCTTCCAGAGCCACAAAACTATCTCTAACATTCTTACAAACACAAAGAACCAACTCTTCAAGCAATGGAAGTCCAGCAAAAAAATCAACCAACCCAGTAATACTAACTCTTGCATCATCCCCACTATAGCCTTCATCCTCAGGATCGCTCCTAGCATTCAATAAGGACGCCGTATCAACCAAATGGAGTACAGATAGTTTAGGACAATTGGCAGCAACAGCAAGCAAAGTATCATCTCCAATAAATCCTAGATAACTTGGATCAAACGTACATGCAACAAGAAACTTGGTAAGATTAGTACAAGCAGCAGTAATTACTTTGATCTCATCAGCCTTGAAACCATCAGTTAGTGAAACAGTAAGTAGATCTAAACAAGTCAATAACACAGACACATCAGAATACGCATCAAGAACTGGAGGGATATCTTCAGTCCAGTAATAAAAATTCGATAAATCAAGAGAAGTCAGCCCTTTAATTTGCTCAAACAAATGAGCAAAATCAGCCCCCAATGAACTCGATGAGGGTCTCTGATGCCATCTAATAAGCTTAACGTGGCTCAGTTGCGGCCACTGAGGGATAAGGATCTGAAGAGTAGAAGGAGATCGAGCATAAACAGTAAGTGAAGTGACCAATGGAAAAGCAACACCAAGACGGTGAGCCAAGAGGAGAGGATCGGACAGTAAAGAAGAAGAAGCGAGTAAAGAATGGCCCCAAGGAGAGAGCAGAGAGAGGTCGAGATGAGTGACGGATCTGAAACAGGTAGGAATCATGTAAAGATCACGGGCGTTGCCTCGGAGAGTAAGACAAGTGCGAGTGGCTCTCTCAAGGGTTAAGAATTTACGGTTAACTAAAGAAAGAGAGTTTCTTGATCGAGTGTCAAAGATTGAAGCAATAATGTTTGATAGAATCACGTCTGGAAGATCGTTTATGGTTGTGGTTGACATGGCCATAGCGAAGTAAGCAAGCCTTTTTTTTTTTGTTGCAATTTAGCTGATAAGGTTTTAATGTTTTGGACTTTGTTTCAGGATTTAGAAGGATCGAGTAGAGCGGGTTATGTTCGAGGGGCAGACATAAATGAGGCCGACAGAGTTGTGGTGGTTGCCTGGTTGGTAGTAGGGATGAGAGAGAGAGAAAGAAAGGAGAGTGAAGAAGTAGATGGAAGGAAACAGACAGGTCCGTTTATCGCCAGATAGAGAGAGCCACGTGATTTAGATATGGTTTTTTTGTTTGCTTTGCCTTGGCGAGCGCGTCTGTGACTTCCTCGCTCTCAAAAGTCAAAAGTTTGTTCCCCTTTTCCTACATTACATATAGACACTTTTTTATTTATTTTATTACCTAAAATACTTTAAATTTTCATTATTTATTGATTTTATTATTTTTATTTGCGTTAATGTATATTTTATTTATAGGTATGTATCATTTTTTTTTTACTTTTTTTATTCATTTTTATCTTTTTTTATTATTTTTAATTTCTTTTATTATTTTTTATTTCTCTTTTTATCTTATTATTCTTTCCTTCTTTCTTTTTTTATTTTTAATTTCTGTTTATTATTTTTTATTTTTTTCATTTTTATCTTGTTTCAAAATTTTTATTTTCTCATTATTTTCTTAATTTTTTCATCTTTTTATATTAGTAGAGCATTAGCCAATATATATTTTTT
>CATIWK010042116.1:0-13781 GCA_949634005.1 Mallotus japonicus | reverse complement strand
CCTATTTTAAGCTGACTGTGTGCTTAGTCAGCTCAAACGGGGTCCACTTTTTTCGAGCTCACATGCCATTTTTTTAGCTCATCCCTATTTGAGTGTATGAACTTTCAAAAAACATATCAATCATATGTATCTGGTCTATTTTAAGCTGACTATGTGCTTAGTCATCTCAAACGGGGTTCACTTTTTTCCAGCTCACATGCCATTTTTTTCAGCTCATCCCCCACTATTATCCACTTACAAAAGGGTAAAGATAGCTGGAAAAAAATAGACTCCATTTGAGCTGACTAAGTACACAGTCAGCTAAAAATAGGCAAATACACATAATTGATATGTTTTTTCAAATTTCAGACACTCAAATAGAAAAAAAATAGTTCAGATATTCAAATAGAAAAACCACAAAAGTACAGACAACAAATTTGTAATTTTTACTATTGCAATATAAACAGGTCCACGGTATAACAATTGGACAATCAGGCTTGGTTGCGTGTTGCCCCTGATAGTGCTTCTATTTAAGGAATGCTCACTGCCTGCCGCGATACACCTGCGGCTGTCGTCGTCACTTGTTGAAAACATTGGTGCTAAACCCATAAAATCATGTATTATTGAATTATCCTCATGAATCGAAACACTTTGTTTATTGTGTGATAGGGCCTTGTTTCCTCTCTGGTTTCTTTCTTCCCTCTCCTTCTTTTTCTGGTCCTGACCGCCAACTGTTCGACTAAATTCCTAAGAGAAACTTAACAAACATGGGCAAGAAAGGAGGCAGCAAGAAGCAAATACAGTCGGCAACATCTCACGCTCCAATCTCTCTGAGACAAGAAACAACAGGCAGAATACAGACCAAAAGCACCGCCGTTCGTAATCCAAAATCCTTTTTGAAGCTCGAGCATTTGCAGAACCTAGCAGTATGGGCCAACGAAGAAGCTTTAATCCCCTCTATGGGTGCCTTTTTCGGACGCCAATTCGCTGCTGCTGGGGAGGCATTGGGAGTCCAACCTGACTTTTCTCTAATTCAGTGCCAGAGATGTGAGTCAATTCTTCAGCCTGATTCTAACTGCACGGTACGAATTGAAGGGAATCGTGCAAAGGCGAGGCGAAGAAGACACAAGAAACCTAGCAATACTTCCATGCAGAATAGCGTGGTTTACAAATGCCACTTTTGTTCGCACTGTAACCTGAAGAGAGGAACTCCAAAAGGTTACATTAAAGAAATATGCCCATCTCCCTCGAAGCAAAAGCCAGCTGCGAGTGCCAAGTCAAAACCTTCCAAGGAGGACCCTATCGTCAGCTTGGACAAAATTACTGGAAGCAAAGACGAGGCAGTTCCAGGGGACACTTTTATCACAAATAGTCCAGCTACTCCGTTAATAAGTAGCGGAGCTACTTTACTGGATGCAAAGAGAAAAAAGAGAAATAGATCAGGAGCTAAAAAATCAGAGGAACCTGAGGATAATATTGCTGCAAAAGATTCATCGAGTAAAAGAAAAAGAAAATCTTGGAGCAGCCTCAAGGAGATTGCTGAGAGTAATGAAGATGGTATTGGTAGCACCCGAAATGTTGCTAATTTCACAATCCCTTTTTTCATGTGAAAATGAGAGCATCGTATCAGAAACTTTATTTTGTTTTAATGTGCATTTGCTGGCGAGCCATAAACTCTTTTATTTATAGTTTCACTTGAAATCAAAGGAAGGGGAGATGATTAGATATTATGTAAAGTCATTGTCTTTAAGATGAGATGATAAGATTATGCAAAGCTTCAAAAGTGGTTCTTGAATCACCATCTATTGGTGGATTATTATTTTATTAATTTTCAATATGACTATACACCTTCTTCACATCTGTGAAGAGACAGCTATATTATTTTAAAAAAATTACAATAAAACTTCATTTATTCTATGCAGTTAGTAAAATACATTAGCTATAAGATCATAAAAAAACAATTGCATGACTCATGTTTGGCAGATCTAAGAATACTACAATTTATTTCCAAAAAAAAAAAGAATACTACAATTTCAACTCCATAGAAAAAAATTTGAAGTATATGCGGTGCAAGTCTTTGCGATAGCTGACAAAAGGTATGAATATTCAAATGTAAAGAATAAAATTCATTCACTGTAACTCTTACTTTTCTTCTTGTGAGAAATTAAACTCCTCCAAAATTCTGTGGATGACCAAAAAAAAATAAAAAAAAATTATATATATATATATATATATATCTCGCTGGCAGGACATCTCAAAGCGCATCGTATAACAAACGCATCTTTTGGTATTAACGACGTCGTTCTTTTGGTATTTACGACGTCGTTGTTCATTGGTCCCGTCCTCCCAAAATCAGGTATAATAATAATTAAAAAAAAAAAAATAACAGCCGAGATCTACCTGAGAACCTGAAAGTGGTAGAGGTCTTGTCGTGCTCTCTGGTTCATCACTCTCCCGCTCTTTAGAAATGCTTAAGATCTCTTCCTCTAACCCTAACCTCTCCATTTCCGGATCTCTGATCCCAACGCATTATTAGCTCTTAACAATACCAAATCAAAGAAATCGCCATTTTTGTTTTTAAAATTAAATAAAGATGTATATGGCATATGGATGGCCGCAGGTGATACCTCTAGAGCCAGGACTCTGTCCATCTTCACAACAGATTATATATCTCAAAGTCATTAATCGTCTCTTACTTGTCGTCTCTCCTTCTCACTTCGAGCTCTGGAGCTCCTCTCAGGTTTTTATTTATTCCTTTTTTAATATTATGTGTGGTAATTAGGGTTTTTGATTTGTGAATTGTGCTTATATTATGGGATCATAATGCAGCATAAAGTGAGGTTAGGCAAGTATAAGAGAGATGCCAGGTCGATGGAAAGAGAGGGAGAGAATTTACAAGCTGTGTGGAGTCCTGATGCTAAATTGATCGCTGTTCTTGTAAGTTAATTTTATTGATTTTAATTTTTTAATTTTCTTAATTTATTCCAAATTCTTATACTTAACTCTGTTTAATTGTTCAATTGCTCACAATGCTTGTTCCATAGACAAATGAAAAATTGCTAACAATGTGCTAGTATTGGATCTAAGAATTGACAGTGAGCTCGACTGCATGGTTTTTTTTTTCTGAAACTAAGAATTGGTGCAACTTAATTAAATTATACACAGAAAAACATGAAAAGTGATTTGTGATAACGCCATTTTGTTTTCACATTTATTTATTTTTCTTCTCTGGGAAGTATAATCAAATGTAATAACTTTGTTTTGTTGGTTATATTCTTTTTTGCAGACTTCGTCCTTTTTTCTTCACATTTTCAAGATTCAATTCTCTGAAAAGAGAATACAAATAGGAGGGAAGCAACCATCTGGTTTGTTTCTCGCTAATATATCTCTTCTTCTTAGTGAGCAGGTGCCTTTTGCGCACAAAGATTTGACGGTGTGAGTTGCATTGCTTACTTTTATTTTGTTTTATTATTTTCTTTAAAGATCTTTGGGATGGTGGAGTTGATCTCTCACTGAATTTTAGGCATTGATTCAAATTTGACGTTGCATTTTGTTATTTTGTATTGTTGGCAGTGTTTATTTTTGAGACAGAAAATTAAAATGATTAGAGTTTACCCTTTGTTCACATTATGGATTGTTTTTTTTATATTTTAATTTCTATCTGGTCCTGATCTTAGTTTTATGATATCTCTCTTTCCAGGAGCAATATTGTCAGTGATAGCAAATATATGCTACTTGGACTTTCCAATGGGTCATTATATAGCATCTCGTGGAAAGGAGAGGTAATCAGAAAATAATTGTGGTTCCTATTTTCATTTGGGTTATTTTTGTTGCAATTCTATTTACAATGGTCTATTCTGTGATAACCTATCTGATCTTGTGCTGTTTTTATCAACAGTTCTGTGGGTCTTTTGAACCTGATCCCTATCCACATGAGAGTAGTGAAGCGATGTTACCACATTCTTTAACTAATGGACTTGTTTCTGGAGCATCTCCAGGAAGCCTACTATCTAATCGTAATATCAACAGGAAGTCAGCTATTACACAGTTGGAGCTTTGCTTTCCAATGAGGTTGCTATTTGTTTTATACTCTGATGGACAACTAGTATCATGCTCTGTAAGCAAGAAAGGGCTGAAGCAAGCTGAATCTATCAAAGCCGAAAAGAAGTTGGGTTCTGGTGATGCCGTATGTACCTCAGTGGCTTCAGATCAACAAATCCTTGCAGTTGGTACTAGAAGAGGTTTTGTAGAGTTATATGACCTAGCAGAATCTGCATCACTTATCCGTACAGTTTCCTTGCATGATTGGGGGTAAGTTTTGCATGATTGAATACTTATTTCCTGGGCTTTTCTTCTTTCATGGAACTTGAGAACACTTGCGTCAACCTATGAACTTGAGAACACTTGCTTCGACCTATGAACTTGAGACTAGATTCTGGGCTAGTCTCCTGGGTCTCTTCTTTTTAGATGATCATTTGATTGTAATTTTCTCTTTGATTTTACAATTCTCTGTAAATGGACTTCATTCACAAAGGTTAAAAGTTTTTATATCTCACTTTATTTAATTTGCAGGTATTCAGTGGATGCCACTGGTCCTGTCAGTTGTATTGCTTGGGCTCCTGATAATTCTGCTTTTGCTGTTGGGTGGAAGTTGAAAGGACTAACAGTTTGGTCTGTCTCTGGCTGTCGTTTGATGTCAACAATCCGACAAATTGGTGTAAAATCTGTATCTTCACCAGTAGTTAAGCCTAACCAAGATTGTAAATATGAGCCATTGATGGGTGGCACCTCACTGATGCAGTGGGATGAGTATGGGTATAAGCTTTATGCAATTGAAGAAGGATCTTTGGAGAGGATTATTGCATTTTCTTTTGGAAAATGCTGTCTTAGCAGAGGTGTCTCTGGTATGACTTATGTGCGCCAGGTGATTTATGGTGAAGATCGGTTGCTTGTTGTACAGTCTGAAGACACTGATGAACTTAAAATTTTACATCTGAATCTTCCAGTATGTGTTTAAAGGTTTAACAATAATTATTTACTTTCCTCATTTATTTCTTTGCAATTTTGGGAGCCTAGTATGATATGTTCCTGCTCCAGGTTTCTTATATCTCTCAAAATTGGCCTGTTCAACATGTGGCGGCTAGCAAGGATGGAATGTATCTAGCAGTTGCTGGTCTTCACGGGTTGATCCTATATGATATGCGGTTGAAAAAATGGCGAGTGTTTGGAGATATTACTCAGGAACAAAAGATTCAGTGCAAAGGTTTGTTATGGCTGGGGAAGATTGTTGTTGTCTGCAACTACATTGATTCTTCCAAAATGTGAGTTATCATCAGTTGCCATTTATATATTTTAGTTAGTTTCCAAATTTGAAAGCTGTCTGTGCTCCTTCAGAGTTTGTACATTCATGTGATGAATTTTACTAGTCTGCCAATGAGTTTTTGGTGCACAAAGGTTGGATTAAATAAGGTAGCTAGTGTCTAAATGGCTATAGAATGTAGTCTGTAGTCTTGTGTTTTCTGGATTTGATTGAATTCTTGTAAGTTGAAATTTATTGAGTGAAGCGTAACTATTTAGCGTTTGGATTGGAATAGGGATTCATGTTTCAGAATATTTCTTCCTGCACAGACTTTGGGGATTTGAAGGTTATTTGGATGGTATCAGTGAGATTTGTGGCAATTAGGGTTTGTAATACTATATTAATAGGGTTCATGAGATGTGTTCTGTCATCTATCTCCAAAATTTAGAAGGTAGTTTGTTACTTCAATTATTTTGGGTGGGATTTGGCATTGGTTTGAGCAAAAAAAGGAGACACTTGGGTGGTTCTGAATTGTTATCTAGGGCACTCTTTTAGAATTGTGGCAATGTTTGATGCTGAAACAATTTTGAAGTGGTTGGAAAAAGCCACAACAGTATTTGATATGCAATAGTGGCTCTTAATTTGTATCTTCTTGTGTTTGAATTGGAACTTTTGGTGTTTAACACAGGTATGAGTTACTCTTTTATCCAAGATATCACCTTGACCAAACTTCTTTGCTTTGTCGGAAGCCATTACTTGCCAAGCCAATGGTGATGGATGTCTACCAAGACCATATACTTGTCACTTATCGCCCTTTTGATGTCCACATATTCCATGTGAAAATATATGGTGAACTGACACCTCAGAGAACTCCAAATCTACAGGTAAATGAATGCCATCTGACTGCCATTTTGTTAAATATTTATTGTAATATTGAATGTGGTGTTTTAAATGGTAGTCTTTTGCTCTTGAGGTTTCAGTTTTGTTATTATTGTGACTTCTTGTATGAAACTTAATTCTTCATACAAATTAAGTGATAAAATGACAAACAGCTTTCTACAGTACGAGAACTCTCAATTATGACTGCAAAGAGTCATCCTGCTGCAATGCGTTTTATCCCCGACCAGATTCTAAGAGATGGTGCCCTGCAGAATCATATTTCACCATCTTCAGATTTGTTAGTCAGAGAGCCTGCTAGGTATGTGTCTATGCAATGACTAGTAGAACCTTTCGCAAATTACAAGCCTCTGAACATTTGCATACTTTAATAGATGTTTGATACTGAGGACAAATGGGGAGCTTTCACTTTTGGATTTGGATGATGGACGTGAAAGAGAGCTCACTGACTCTGTTGAATTATTCTGGGTTACTTGTGGTCAATCAGAAGAGAAGACGAACCTAATTGGGGATGTTTCTTGGTTAGATTATGGCCACCGAGGAATGCAGGTAACCGAACATTAATCTCTATGGTATAATCCGTTTGATATTTTATTACATATGGATTAATAAAATAATTTGTCACCCCTAGTTCCTGTCAGCTGTACTCGTATGATGAATGTTCTTGTTGGAAGCTTCGTTTTGCAGGTTTGGTATCCATCTCCTGGTGTTGATTCTTTTAAACGGGAGGATTTTTTGCAGGTATTTATTTGTTCGCATTAGAGATAATGATGCTGTGGATATCTGGAGACACCTCTATGTGCTTATTCTCTGTTTATCAATTAGAAAAATGTCAGTTATACTTTGTATGCTCAGACAGTTCAATGGAAAAGGAACTTGCCTGTATTTTCTATGGATTCCATGTAATATGGCTTGATTGGGTTTTGATTGAGTTGCATTCCCTTGAAGATGACACAAAGGATTTTTTCCCTTTTCCTCCTTGTGATTCTGTGGTTGGCAGTGTGGTTTGTTCCTTTGTCAATGAAAAAAGTTGCATCCTTTACCCTAGTCAGACAGTTATCCTGCAAGTCTATGGGGCTGTTTGGCATCATTGTTGAGATAAATACCATGTTGAATATATTAAGCAATTAAAATAAATATTTTAAGGTGGATTTGACATGTCTTTGGACATTTAAACTTTGACTTAGCTAAACAACAGTTTGAAATGGCATTTTGCAATGTCTAAAATGTGCTTCCTCCAAACAAGCATATTGTCCTGATTATGAAATACATTGCATGTATTTGATTTAGCTGCACTTTGTTCAGTCGCAGTAGAGTATGTTACTTCTGAATGTTTCAACAGGAATCCTTCATGGATTGAAGTTCAATATAATTATTTGATCATTGTTTCTTGATTTTTCCAACTAACTCAGCATTGATTTTTTAGTTGGACCCAGAGCTGGAATTTGATCGTGAAGTGTATCCTCTTGGCCTTCTTCCAAATGCTGGTGTTGTTGTTGGTGTCTCTCAGAGAATGTCATTTTCAGCATGCACTGAGTTTCCGTGTTTTGAGCCGACTCCCCAAGCTCAAACTATACTGCATTGCCTACTCAGGCACCTTCTTCAGGTATCGTTCTTTTACTTATATTTGGTTCCAGCTATTCAGATGTGACTTACATAGCGTTATCACCATTATTTTGCTTGTAATGATATCATCATTATTGAGCTAGTAATGAAAGGTTCTTGAAATTGAATGATTGGTTCATTTGTGTCAAAGTGTCTGCAAATTCACTGTTATAGTGAAGGAACTAAATGCTCATTCATCTGAGCAGTTTTATTTGAAGAAAATCAAATTAATTTCCATGACTTGAATCAAATTGCTTCAAAATTAGTATGAATTATGTTAACTCAGAGTCAAAAGGAATACTAGAAAACAACGTCTCAAAGGGCAGTTTCCTGATCCCGTCTCTAGTAATGAGCCTCAAGCAAAACAGTAGCTCCTTTTTCTTCCCATTACTCTCTTGGATACCAGTTGTTGTTAACTTTTAAGTCTTCAAGATTATTAACTTGATCTGATGATAATGATGGCCCCAAGCCCAAAGTTCTGACGTTAATATTAAAAAGTTGTCACCTTCTCATTGTAAGCATGGAACATAGTCAAATGTATCCTTTCTTAAATTTGCTGTTGGGGTCAGCAGGTACTTGTCTTTGTGCTAGCCTTGCTGTTTTGATAAAGATTAAACTTAACACCTGGTTTTTGGCTATGCATGGTGATGCTTTTTACATATGGGTAATTTGCTGATTCTGATTCTGATTCTGTGTCTGTGTCTATCAGAGGGACAAACGCGAGGAGGCTTTGAGGTTGGCACAGTTATCGGCACAAAAGCCTCACTTTTCCCATTGTCTGGAATTGCTTCTTTTTACTGTATTTGATGCAGAAATTTCCAGGTATCTATAATCAGCAAAGAGAAGTTAGACAAAAACATTTGACTAGTTGTACATAGGCATAATCTGATGCATCCTTGACCACTGTCTTTGAATAAGTAATTGAAAACAAGATCATTTCAGATGTTTAAATTTCAAATCCTTTTTTCTTTTGTTGTTAACAGTCTGAACTCTCCATGTACTCCTTGAATTTGTTGAATGCCACTTGCAGGCAGGGCTCAAACAAGAACCAGATTTCAGTTCCTAAACTCGCTGGAAGCTGCTCTCTTTTGGAGAAGACCTGTGATTTTATTAGAAATTTCCCAGAGTATCTTAATGTAGTTGTGAGTGTTGCTAGAAAAACTGATGGTCGACACTGGGCAGATTTATTTGCAGCTGCTGGAAGATCAACAGAGTAAGATTTTGCACCTTTAAAGGAAAAGAGGAAATTGGGAAAAAAAAAGGACTTTTTTCCTATTTTTTAACATGGTAAAATTGAGACAGGACTTTTAAGGGCTTTACATCTCTCTAAATATATAAAGCAAAAAAAAAATTGCCGAATAGAGGAAAAGGATCCATGTAGCCAACCCCAAATGGTTTGGGGTTAAGGCTTAGTTGAGTTGAATTTCAAACATATTTAGAAGGAAATTTGTATAGCTAGTATAAAAGGCTGATGGTTATATTATACTTGGAATAACATCTGAAAGAAGATGATGCCTGAAACTCTGTCTAGATATATGATAGTTTATGGTGGGTGGACCTGTCTGTTCGGTGTAAACAGGGTTTTGCTAGACAATTTATTGTCTTCTGGAAGACAATTTGGTAGAGCTATCTCGTTTTACTACCTGATTTTGATCTGGAGCTTGCAGACAATGCTGGTGTTAGTTGCACTTCATAAAGTTTTAATAGAGCAAGATTTTTTTTTTTTCATTTTGTTTATCACTTCATAGTTGCAATCATACTATCTCTTCCAGGAATAGGCCGTAAATAGTATCCAATTATTTTTTTTTCTTGTTTCTAACTTTAAGGTTGTTTGAGGAATGCTTCCAGCGGAGATGGTATCGCACTGCAGCTTGCTATATACTTGTAAGGGTTATGAGTTTCTCAGTTTTTCTCTTTCAAAAATTTTGAGCTCTTGAGTGCCAGAATATTGTTGTTCTTCTTTCTCAGTTTGCTCTACACCTGTTTTTACATCTTCTTGTCTAAATCAGACAACTGGGTAAATGAATTTCTTGATTTCATTATTCTTGTTTCAAGCATTTACTTCAAAGGCGTGTTTTGATTGATTTTGACCACAAATTTAATTGCAGATTTTATGTTTGTTACTTTGAAATGGCTAAATTGTCTAGGTGCCTGATTGAATAGTTATGCTTTTAAATTATATCTCTAGGGTAGTTGGAATAGGTGATGCAATTATGTGGGCTGGGGGTGGGTGTGTTACAGTATCATTTACAAAAAAAAAAAATCTGGTGTGTAAGAACCACCTTTTTCTTGTTCCTGTATTAACAAATTTTTACACGAAAACACGGATAGGATAAAACATTAGTAAATTAACGTGTTCCTTTTATGAATATTATAGGTCATTGCTAAACTTGAAGGACCTGCTGTTAGTCAATACTGTGCTTTACGTTTACTACAGGTAGACAATAGCTAGTAGTTTTAGTGCCACTCCTTTTTTCATTTCTCATGGTTTTGTATATGGTTGAACTCTGACCGGTATTGACAACCATGCATGCAGGCAACACTTGATGAATCTTTATATGAACTCGCTGGAGAGCTGGTATAGCGTGGAGCCTGATTATGCTTTTTTAATGAATCATATCTGAATCTAAACATGTTTTGCCCTTTTCTTTGCTGTGGTTCTCAGGTGCGATTTTTGTTGCGATCTGGAAAAGAATATGAACAGACATCGATAGATTCTGACAGACTCTCTCCGAGATTCTTGAATTATTTTCTTTTCCGTTCTAGCTACAGGAAGACATCATTGGACAAGAGGTTTATAAGCAGTTCTTAGAATTTTCCTGCTTTTGAGACCTCCATAACTTTAACTCAGGAATTATACTAACAATATACTTTTTTCTTTGGAGCAGCACCTCATTCAAAGAGCAAAGTGCCCATATTGCTTCTGTGAAAAACATTCTAGAAAGCCATGCTAGCTATCTGATGTCAGGGAAAGAACTTTCCAAACTTGTCGCTTTTGTAAAAGGCACTCAGTTCGATTTAGTGGTAAGAAAAAATTTCATTGTTTTTGTAGATGGTATGTTCTGCTATAAGGAGTTTAAAATTGTGAATTAATTGCAGGAATATCTTCAAAGAGAAAGATATGGTTCTGCTCGCTTGGAAAATTTTGCATCAGGGCTCGAACTGATTGGTCAAAAGGTATTCCTTAGTGCTCAACATACTTCTCTCTTTGTTTTAAGATGCATTGTGGCAGCTTAGCATCACTCTTTTAATCTTTTAATTTTCTTTTGAGGAGAGAGAGAAGCAAGGGGCATGCTAAATGTCAAAAGAAAATATCTAATCATTCCAGGCCCTCAACAAATATGCAACCTATTTATTGAGTACAAACTATTAAGTAATCGTTATTTATTGCAAGACCAATGTGAAAATCTGTGAGAGCCCAGTTGCTGGTGTTTGCTAGTCTGTTTTTAGCAGCTCTGCTGGGTGTTTAGCAGAACACTTCCGATCAGAATCTTTTTACAGCTGTGTGTCACGAACTTAGCCTTAGAGGTTAGCCAAGTCGCGCGGCACATAGTCACACTTGTGAGAGAATTTTGAATTAAATAATGGTGACATCAGTAATTTTGCTATGTTCCAAGAAGATGCCTTCTATTATGAGCAAGTTCTGGTCGGTCCTACCAATCAATTACATCTGCATCTTCATGTTGATAAGACTTTTCTTTATGTTTCCAGCTCCAAATGGATACGTTGCAGAGCCGTTTGGATGCTGAGTTTCTGTTGGCTCATATGTGTTCTGTCAAGTTCAAGGAGTGGATAGTTGTCCTCGCTACACTCTTAAGACGAACAGAGGTACAGCTCAAATTTTAGCATTTACCCAGTATCATTTTGAGCATTTTAGCATGCCCTGAATCATTCGGCTTATATTTGTGTTCCTTCTGGAAGTGGTGTTCTTATCAATTTAGCTTTTCTAATATAAGTACTTTAATTGAATGCTTAAAATGAATCCTGGTGTGATGTAACTAATGGCTGCATGGTAAGAGATACTGGTACATGCTAGGGAAGAGCAACAGAAGTGGAATTCTTTAGGTGTTCAATGGATGATTGTTCATGGACCAAGGAATCACAAATTATTTGCTTGTATATGCCAATGAGCATGATCTTGTTTGCGAATGGTTTCCATTTAAACCTTGGCCCAATTGAAAATTGACTTATTCTTCCTCGCCCACCTATCCATATGCTTTAGAAAGAAGCTCTAGTCATCATCGGAATTGCATCAAAGAGCTAGCGTAGACTAAGTATTAATATTATGTCACTAAAGTAGGGCCTTATGCTACCTTTGATAGACCGGTCTTGAACCAAAATTTTCTTGTAATGCCTCATATAGGTTCTTTTTGATCTTTTTCGGAATGACATGCGGCTATGGAAGGCATATGGCATCACCCTTCAGGTATGCATTTGTCAACAGTTTTGCTGATTAATAATATTGGCATTGTTCTAATGCAAATCTAACCCTGCTTATCTCTTGATGTGTGCTTCAGTCTCACTCGGCATTTATTGAATATCAAGATCTGCTGGAAGCCTTAGAAGATAGGCTAACTTCTGTTTCAGATATGGAAGGGAAATGAGGGCAAGTTTCGTGACCACTGAACAGTTTTGCGAAAAAAAAAAAAGCCAATCAACCCAATTTTTTTCGAGATGGAGATTATTTATTCACGAGCCGTGCATCCTGGCAAATTATGTCCCTAAATTTGCATTCATCAATGTAGCGCGGTAATTGTGTAAAACGAGCAACCCGGAAAACTTACAGGGTGATATATAGAAGGGCCATTCTTGTAGATAAGGCTTTTGAATTTCTAGAGCAGTTATTTTTCACCTCATTTTTTTTTCCATTTGTATTGTTATTCTCATTTCTATAGTTTTCACATGTGTATAGCATTTTGTTTTGTTGTATGAATATAAATAAAGCCATTTGTCAAAATGATCTTACTTTCTGTGTCCATTTGATCAACTTCAGCATTCGGTTATTCCCGGACTGGTCAGTTCGGCTCGATCTCTAAGGTTTATATATTTTTAGTAGTTAGCCCTAGCCAGCCAAAATGTTTAGTCCCTCAAATATGTGATCTAAGTTAAAATACATAAAATTTCTACACTTGCAATAATCAATTTAGCAATAAAATGCATTACATATATATATGTATAAAGCCACGCAAATAGCTAATCTGGCAACAAGGCTTTTATTTATGGACGACAAATTTTTTTTTTTTTAAAAAAGAGCTATTAATTGGAGAGAGGGGTGTCTTGGGAATTTTTTGGAGTCCACGATTAGGGCTGGGCATTAATCGGCCGAACTCGGGAAACCGAATCGGACCGACCCGAAGAAACAAAGCGGTTCGGCAATTTCGGTTGGAGAGGCGTGGGTCGGTGGAGGGTAATGGCAATTAGCGGGTTTTGGTTTGCGGGTCAGTGTTGGGTTTCTGAAATCCGACCTGCCCGGATACCCGATGTTTTATTTAATAATTAAAAAATATATATAAAATACACATGAAAGATGAAACGTGGCTTATTAACTCCCACCCATTAAACCATATAAATAAATCTTATCCTTTTCTAACCCTAAACCTAATTCATTTCTCTCACTCTCACTCTCACTCTCGTTCTTTTGTTCTCTGCTCTCCAGCTGCCTCTCACCCCCTCCTTTGACCTCTCGCCTCTCGGCCTCTCCTCTAACCCTAAATCCCTTAGTTTAATCTTCAAATCTTTTCAATCAAACCTTAAATCTGTTCATTATAACACTAAATCTCTTCATCTAAAGTGTTATTTTGCACTATCTTCGACCTTTGATAGTGTACTGTCCCAGACGTGTGTGGTTTCAGTTATGCTTCTTCTTGTCCATCGATCTTGAATTTCTTATTTTCTTTTGATGTAAAGAAATTTAAGGGGTGACAGATATGTTGTGATTCAAGAGTTCTTTGGTAATAATTAATTTTTTGAACTCAGATGTGATTGCATGCATGTGGTTTTT
>CATIWK010042070.1:0-14042 GCA_949634005.1 Mallotus japonicus | reverse complement strand
ACTAAAAGACCCCTGAAGGAAGAAAACTTTCAATTTAGTCCTTGAAAACTCAATTAAATCCTTGAGAAAGAGCAATTTAGCCTTTGAGATCCAAAAATCAAATTCTGAGGATCTATTTATAATAAATTCTCATCATCGGAGTCCTCTTTCGCATCCACACTCCCTTATCCCAGAATTGGGTGTCTACAAGGTGTCATATGATCTAACTCTATCGGTAGTCCCCTTAGTCCTATATGAACATATTGGCATTAAATTCATTTAATCTCTATTTCTTATATTTTTTATTCGTCTGATTTATTTTAATTCTTATTTCAGGCTTTGATGATGCTATCTTCCACTATGAGTCGAATAATGAGGGGCTTCATTATCTTAGGAGGCATTCTAATGCAACCAGATAATGTTGCTGCATTATCTTGGGAGGCATGCTAATGCAGCCAGAAAATGCAGCACTTGGAATTTTTGAGTTTCTATTCTCTTGCATTATGCATTCCTTGCTTGCCTATCTTGTTTATTACTTTTGGTTAATATTATCTATGTCTGCTGCCTGTTTTGCTTGCATATGCATATTTGCATTCTTGGCTGATGCAATGATGAATGCTTCCTCCAAATTTTATGACAGCAATATCACTTGTGCTATAATTTTGTGGGGGGCATTTATTGCAGCCAAAAATTGTGGCCAAGTTGCTTATATGAAGTATAAATTAAAACTGAGTATCAGCCAAGTTATTTTTTTACAAAATCTTACAAAATCTGATTATGAGCCATGTTAATTTATTTCATTTCTTCTTTTGTAGGATGTATTTAGATCTTTTTGCTTATAATATATGCGGAATCCCTCTTTGTTTTTTGGCTGAAGGGTTCTGAATCAGATTGAACTTCAATCATCGAAGGATAAGGATAGTTGAATCATTTTTTGGTATATAATTAGGTTCATTTGATTTTGTATCTTAGAAAAATCAAATGTAATTATGTAAATGGTTCTATTTTGTTTTTTGGCTACATTTCATATATTGAGCCCATTAAATGTAATTGAAAATGTAAATTGGGCTCTTATACATAGTTTTTGGACCGGTTTGTAATATTTTTGTGGGTTTCGGCCCTTAATATATAATTGTAGTCTTATGTATAATGTTTGGGCTCAACAATTTCAAGCCTAAAGCCCAAATTCGAAGCCTAGTCGGAATACCCGATTAGCACCTGAACCCGCACCTAACCCGAACCGTCGGTTTTTAATATAAATCGGTTGCGGGTCGGTGCCAGTTTACCACATACCGAACCCGCTCGGTTTTCCACTTCCCACACCTGAACCGACCCGACCCGACCCGCCCGATGAACACCCCTACCTTTAATTAAGGCACATGTTGGGCAAACAGAGGCAGTTGTAACTCATAATGGTATGGCCGATATAGAAAGTCCTATAAATGAGGAGAAAAAAAATTAGAGTTCTAAACCAATAGTAGATGGAGATGTTCACGAGGGACAAGAAAATGAAGATAGCAGTGAGGAAGAAGAAGAAGCATATGTCAGTGATGCATATTCAGTGGATGAGAGTGATATTGATGATGAACTTAGAGCAATTAGGCAGGAAAAAAGAGATATGAGAAGAAGAAAAAGCAAGGATAAAGCAATAGCAAGAGGAAGGGCAAGATATGTCAATGTTGAAATCCATATAGGAGAAGTTGGTCCAGATGTTGGATATGAAAATGCTGGTGAAAAGAGCAACAAATTTGAAGGTAAGGTAGCTGGGGATGAGGATTTTTATGGGAGTGATGATCTGGGCAGTTGTGAGAGTGATCTTGAAGAGGGACAAGAAGGTGAGGATGTACCTCAGAGGCGACTAAGTAAAAATGTTTACTATGATCCTAACTGTGCTTAAGTGATTAAGGAGCTTGGTATGGTATTTGAGTCAACTGTTCAATTTAGGCAAGACGTGGCGAAGTATGCAATAGATAGGGGTGTGCAGCTCAAACTACATCCAAATGAGTCATCAAGGGTGAGAGTTAAATGTTAAAAAGGAGGGGTGTAATTGGGAGTTGTTTGCATCTTATGAGGGATCATCTCACAATTTTATAATTAAGACATATAATCCAAAACACAAGTGTGATAGGACAAACAAGAATAAGTTATGTAACCATCATTTTATAGCAGCTTACTACCAAAAGAGGATAATTTCTCAACCCTGAATCAAGATCTGGGGTTATTTCTGGTAAATGATAGGGTTTAGTGCCTGCATCTCTGAATTACTTCCCGAAGCTGAACATAGAATGTGTGGAAGACACATTTTGAGCAATTGGCAAAAGAAATGGAGGGGCTCAGAGAGAAGGAGGAGATTTTGGGAATGTGCTTGGTCCACATTTAAGGTATAATTTAAAGATAAGCTCACTAATTTAAGCAAAATTGGCAATGGAATTATGGAGGATCTGTTATGTTATAACAAAAAAGACATGGTGTAGGACATATTCTAAAGCTGATGTATGTTCTGATGTATGTGAAAATAACATGTGTGAGACATTTAATTCTTGAATCTTAGTTCATAGGCATAAATCTATAATTTTAATGCTTGAGGAGATAAGAAGAAAAGTTATGGAAAGGATTGGACAAATGAGGGATTTTATACAAAGCTGGATAAGTGACATTTCACCAATGGCTAGGCACAATTTAGAATAGAATAAGTTAGATTCAATGAATTTGTCAAGTATTATGGAACGGTGAATCCAGATTTGAAGTTAGTGATAGGAAATATGGAAATATTGTTGATGTTAGGAAGAAAAAGTGCACTTGCAGGTCTTGGGAATTAAAGGGAATTCCTTGTGCACATGTTGTTTGTGCAATGCACCACCTTGTGATGAATCCTGACGACAATGTTGTTCATTAGTAAAAGAAAGACACATATTTAAAAGCTTACTCACATCCCATCCAACATGTTCTGAACATGAAAATGTTTCCTGAGTCAAATCATGCACCAATTCAGCCTCCAGAAGTAGTAAGAATGCCAGGTAGACCAAAGTTAAGTAGAAGGAAAGACAAAGATAAGCCTAAGAAGACTAAACCTTATGGGATAATCTTAAAAAAAGGTGCTAGGATGACATGCAGTCTTTGTAAAAATGAAGGCCATAACAAGAAAGGGTTTCCAAGGAAAATGGAATTTCAAATTTAGGTATATATGTTCAATTGCTTCAATTTTAATGAATTCTCTTTTTTTAGATTTTTGTTTAAATGTCGGTGTATATGTTTGAGTTTATAATTAGTTATTTTTACTTGTTCATTGAAATTTCATTTAGGCACATGCAATGCCTATGGGTGTGATTATTGGCATACAGGTTGATGTGGATGTTATTAGTAGTTCTGGATAAGGTGTTTGTTGTGGTCCTGGTTAGGGTAGAGGAAGTGGTCCTACAAGGGGTGGAGGAAGAGGTACATCTGCTAGGGGTGCTAACAGAGGTGTTGCTAGGAGTGGAGGCAGATTTACTGCTGATTTAAGTGGAAGGGAATCAGGTGCTGGATTATATGGTGAGTCAAGTGGTACATCTACCTTTACAACTACTATTATAGGTGGGAATGCATATATTGATTCAGGTTCAAAGAGGGTGGTTTCAGAAGTAACCCATCAATCTAGTGCTAAAAGAACAAGAATAACAGGTTGTGGACTATTTGTTAATCTTAATTATGGTTCAGAAACCTATAACGTAAGTGTTTTTTTTAGGCTTTTGCCTAATTTAACTAACCAATTTTTTTGTTCATTATAATAGGGACTAAATTATAGTCGATTAATGAGGCCATTAACTAGTTTGAAGAATGCAGCTGAGCCTATGGATCTTGGTTTTAAACCACATGGTTTTAAATGGAAGGGAAAGAATGCTATTACTACAAGATAACTGAATCGACAAAGGATGATTAAACATAGAAAAGAGAGTAGTGAGAATCTGACTGCATCACAGTCAAACAAGTTCATCAAGACCAACAAGCTGGTCTACACAAAGTAAGATGTAAAAGTGACATTATAACTTGCTTTGCATTATTTTGGTTAGAAATGTGTTACATCAGTGACATTATACTGTAGTTTACACTTTTGAAGTAATTGTAAGCTATAAACAAGTTGTAAGGTTAATTTTAGCTTTTGGTGAACCTCTTTTTATAACAGAAAGCTTTTTGTTTTGAATGAGTTGCCATTTCAACAAAGAGTTATCTCTTACTTTGTTAGCATAAGCACATTTTGCACACTTAACAAGTTTTGGACATTTTGTCTTTTAACATTGTAATTCCATTAAATAAAAAAGGCATATTCAATTAAACTGAGCATAAATTGTCAAAGACAAACTTTGTATCTCTTACTGAGGGCAACATCCTTCACAACGTTTCTTTTACAAAAAATAACAATACACCAAAATGTTCTGTGATAACAAAACGAGCTAACTCAACCTCACTAACACATTACAATCAGCCCAATAATTAAGCAAATTAACACTAACATTGTCAATACAACTTTTTCTTTACTCTTTTCTCAGTCCCTTTTAGCTTCAATTTCCCTAACTTTTTTTAAGCAAACCTAAGATGACATGCTTCACTTGCTCTGATCTAAGGGGATCATACTAGGCAAAAAGTCACAAGCAGTAGCAGCCCCACCATATCTTTGTAACAAACCCAAACCCAAACAATTACTTGTAATCTATTCTTTAAGATCTCAAAATTACAACCACAATGTCTCAAAATTAAACACTAACCCCATAGTCACTGTAATCGAAGAAGGATTTATATGTTAGTGATATGCACTAGGTCAATCATTTATGATTATGTATTGACTTTATCATTTTATTAATAAAGTGACATTTCCATTATTATTTCTTTTTATGATAACTAAATGAATAGTTAATTCTTTCTAAGGTCATCAAGTATGTGACTTGATAGTAAAACCCTTAGATTAAAATATGAGTTCTATTTAGATTATCCCTAACCATTTATTTATTGTATAAATATTAATGAATTATACAATAGCATGATGTTGACCGATGATTATGTTTTTCTAATCATAAATATGAGATATTAAGTCAACTCATAGGTACATGTTTGAGAAATCATGTACTGGATTGACCCACTATGAGAATACTACATAGATTATTGTCATAAGTATTTCTCATCACAGTAATATTGTTTTAGTCCTTTGACCTTGAAATCACCATGAAATTCTACATAACTATTTTATGTTTTGACACATTCTAATATTGTCTTTAACAGGATGATTAAATAGAATGTTGTTGGATATGAAATGAGTTACGTAAGGAATGTGAGTGATTGAGAAGGAATTTATCCCTCATTTAATATGAGTAAGATATCTATGGGCCCATTAATAAGATAGACTGAAGGAAAATGCATGGCCATGCTGGAATGAATTGATAAAGAGTTATCATTCTCAGTCTACTTGGAATCAAATCATAATATTATTGAACTGTATAAGGATGACAAACTATGCCTTATGTTCAATTAAGATATCATGTGATAAAGGGACTATAATGTTCACTGTAATAAGGTTATGTCAGATTATTGGCCTTCACATAACTTGGGCAGTCATAATGTATTGCTAGAGACCAATTATGACTTGTAGGCCTAAACAGGGATTTAGGCCCACTGCCAACGTTATGTGAACCTACAGGGTCGCACACTTAGAACAAGCCCAAAAAGAATATGGGCTTACGAAGCCTAGTTAAACTCTGTGGAAATAAATATATATAAATTCATATGTATATATATATATATATGTATATGTATATATGTACATATATATTTATTTATTTCTACAGAGTTTAACTGGGCTTGATAAACCCATATTCGTTTTGGGCCTGTTCTAAGTGTGTGACCCTGTAGGTTCATATAACGTTGGCAGTTGGCCTAAAATCCTAATTCAGGCCTTACAAGTCATAATTGGCCTCTAGCAATACATTATGACTACCCAAGTTTTGTGAAGGCCAATAATCTGACATAACCTTATTGCAGTGAACATTGTAGTCCCTTTATCACATAAAATCTTAATTGAACATAAGGCAGAGTTTATGTCATCCTTATACAGTTCAATAATATTATGACTTGATTCTAAGTAGACTGAGAATGATAACTCTTTATCAATTCATTTAAGCATGGCCATGCATTTTCCTTCAGTCTATCTTATCAAGGGGCCCATAGATATCTTTCTCATATTAAATGAGAGATAAATTCCTTCTCAATCACTCACATTCCTCACATAACTCATTTCATATCCAACAACATTCTATTTCATCGTCCTGTTAAAGACAATGTTAGAATGTGTCAAAATATAAAATAGTTATGTAGAAATCCATGGTGATTTCAAGGTCAAAAGACTAAAACAATATTACTGTGATGAGAAATACTTATGACAATTATCTATATAGAATTCTCATAGTGGGTCAATCCAGTACATGATTTCTCAAACAAGTACCTATGAGTTGACTTAATATCTATCAAGTCACATACTTGATGACCTTAGAAAGAATTAACTATTTATTTAATTGTCATAAAAGAAATGATAATTGAAATTCCTCTTTATTAATAAAATGATAAAGTCAATACATAGTCATAAATGATTGACCTAGTGCATATCACTAACAAATCACTATGACCATGAGGAATTAAAGGATCATTTTGAACTCATTTTGAACTCTCTTCATCGGAGATGCTTTCAACCATAACTCATAGTGAAGAACTGACTGACGAACTTCGTCTTCCTCATCAAAATCCAAACACTGCTTCATCATGTGACCCATTTTACCATAACAGAAACAAAATAAAGGGAGACCCTCTTATTTGAAAGGAATCCACAATGTTCGCCCATTCAAAGAAATTAAACCTCCTCGCTGGAGAGGAGAATGAACGTCAATTCTAGCTTTAAAGAGAAGAAACTTTCCCCTTGGCTCATTATTAACGTTATTAATTGCCACCATATCTCCCACCTGCTTAGCCAGAATTTTAGTGAATTGTTCCATCATATACTTAAGAGGAACATCCTATGCATGAACCCATATTGGAACTGATGTAAATATCACCAAAGAAGGCTATTCCATTCCTGACACCTCTTAAAGTAAAAGCAGACTATTTTCAAAATGCCATGGTTCATGAGAGACAAGACCTAATCTTTATCTTTCTTGGTATTGAAAGAAAACAGTAACAAATTCTTTCTGCACTCCCTTCTAATAACCCCCTTCCGTGATTTCCATGCCCACTTTATCATATCTAACAAGGTGAAGGAATTAAATATATGTTATGTCTACAGTTTACTAGCCAGACAAAAAAGGCCATGATCCTTCTGTGGGGGCGCAACCAATTTCTCCACTAAAATAATCTCAGCTTCCTTTCCCTTCAAAATTATAGAACTTCCATTATTGTATTGCACTAATGTCCCTTCGAGATTCTTTTCATCAAAACCCCTTGACATGGATGACCACTTGAATACTAAAACCTGGAAAGACAAACAAAAACAAAAATCAGTAAAGGCCGAATAGAAGCAGCACAGGGGTAAAAAACAAAACGAATGACAATAAAACCTCATAAGAGAAAACGTAAGCAAAGCTACGATAAAAAGACAGTATTTGAGAAAAAAAGAAAATAGAGTATAATGAAAATAAAAGGCAAGCAGAAAAGCAGTGATGAGAAAAGATAGTGAAACAAAGAAAATTTTAAAATAAACCCTAAAAGGAAACAATAGTTGCCATGAAAGTGAAACCCTAATCCTCCATAGAAGAAGCCCTAACCCTTACAAGAAGGGAACTCTAGGTGTAGTCAACTACAAAATTACTATTAAAAGGATATGATATCCATGCACTATATTTGTCAATGTAACTATTTTATCTTTGTAGATTTTTTCCATCAACAACATTGAATGGTCTAATAATATAATTTTTTTCTAGATATTAATAGTTTAATTCTTACTTCCCTCTCCTATTTATTTTTTTTAATCTTTATATGTTGCATGGCTCCAGACAACAACAGTACTGTCACAAGCGCGTGAAATGATAACAAAATTCTACCTTTTAAATTGAATTGCCCCTGAATTTGGGAAAAAAGGAAATTCAAAAATATTTTTGTCGTGACGCCAAGTGTGTATAGAAAATGGCCATTGACTTTAATTCTTTGCACATCTACTTTTTTTTTTCTTATGAGAAATGATATTTAATTCAATGATTTTTTTTTTGACCAAAATTCAATGATTTTACACTAAAATTTTTTATGATCTAATTTATTGTTATTTAATTTCTTCGAGTTTATTTCTAAAATGATACTACCCACTTTTAAAAATAACGTTTATCAATAATGTAATGTCAAATCACATAATACAAGTAGTTAATATAAAAGTGTTAAGTGTTGGCTAAATTTAAGTGGTAAAAAATTTAATTTTTTTTAAATAAAATATTAAGTTTAAGTTTGTGCACCGACAGATAGAAATTAGGATTGGATTTCTATAACTTGATATGAATTAATTGAAATTTTTATAATTACCGGCAATTATATATAAAAAATATTATGGTAGATAGGATCGTTATTCTCTTTTTATTTGCTAAGTTTCTTGGGGAGTGTATGTTGCTTTTCCATTGTGGGCGGCTACATCTAGGGAAAAAAAAAAATTTTTTTTTTTGAACAACCATTTGTCAGGAAAATTATCTATGGTCTTTATGTATCTCCTTCCCCATAGTACAAGTTCCCTGTACCTGGGGGCTGGTAAGTGGGGCACAGGGCGAAACATCCCTAAAGAAAAGTTTTGGCCTATTTTCCATGGCCAAGAATTATGGCACAGCACAAAACTGTGCACCTTTTGAGAGTTCACACAGAGGCTAAATAAACATTACAAAACTGTACACCTTTTGAAAAACTTCACAGGCTATATTTATCTAGAGCATCAAAGAATCAAACAATACAAAGTCCATGGACTATGGAGGAAGCCTATTTTCTCTTTGTTAGGTGCTGCTGAATAACCCCAACTCTGGATTGTTTTTTTTTTTTTTTTATGTATCCAGTTTGTACATAAATTTGTAAAAAATATAATTTAAACAAATAAAAAAATCATATGAATAAGAAGGGTATAAATAAAGAATTCTTTATCACTCACGTCAACTAGAATCTTCCAGAAATTTCATTAAAGATAAATAAAAATAAATTATATTAGCATCTTTTTTGTCAAAAAGAAAAATTGAATATATGAAAAGCAATTTTGACAACTTTTCAAGATGTATTCATTTTTTAATATACAAACAGATTTTACATATTAAAAATATATAAATTAGTTTTTAATTTTTTCAAGTTATTTCCAAAGATATGCAGTTAAAATTTAAAAATAGAAAATAGAAACAATAACATGTTTCATTTTGTCCAAAATGAAACATGTTATTGTTTCTATTGTTTCATTTTGTCCAAAATGAATTGATATAATAAGGCATAATACATATATGACTCTTTGTACTTGTCACTTTTGTTAGTTTGACACATTAACTTATAATTTTGCCATTTTGTCATTTGAACTTGGTTAAAATGCACTAGTTTGCATTAATATGATTACATAACGGTAAAACTATAAGTTGAAATGTCAAATTGACAAAAAATGATAAATACAGGGAGCATGTGCGTATTACGCCATATAATAATGATCAATAGTTTTATATGGAGATAGAAAAATCATTTTTTAATTCCTTGTACCCTTTGGCACCAAAACAATGCCAAATAACAAATAAAAAGATGTGCTTCAAAGAGTATAATAATAAAAAATAATTTTCCTACGTATTTTGTATATATTTTATTTATTAGTTAAAATTTAAAACACATAAAATTTTATTTAATTTTTGTATGAACATGTTTCATAGTGAAAAATTGTGTAGTCGAATTGTCACAAAATTACATTTTTTAGTATCAGTACTAAATATGAAAAATGCAAATAAATATTATTTTTATACTTATTGTGGTGTAAAAATATCTCATAATTTAAAAGATTATAATGCATAGGGTTGAGTTTTTTGCATCCTACTTATTAATAAATTTACTCCTTATTTGACTTTTTAGTAATTTAAAATGACATAATTATCCGTACTCATGAATAATTTTTTACTAGCTAATACAATCTTTAAATTTCTTATGTTTTGTAATTATCTTAATATAATATTTACATTTTGAATGTCCAATGTATATTAAATTTTAAATATATACTTAAATGTTTATATTAACAATGAAAAATAAAAATAAAAAATAAAAATCATTAATACTTGCAAGTTATTAACTCAAAATCGTAGATTCTTAGTTAGAATTTTAGGTATAATGGATGTCATTATTTTTTCATAATTTTTTTGTTGATTTTGATATAAATATATATTTTGAGGTTGAATTCAATGCAACATGTTAATATTTTAAAATTTATTTATATTGTATATTTAATATGTAAATTTAAATATATAATTTGTTTTTTAAAAAATTAATTTTTAGAATATTAAATAAATAACTAGAGATTCAATTATATTTATATTATATTATAAAAGAGAAATAAAGACATATTTGATTTAAACCACAAAAATAAAAATTATTAGGCATTTTGATTATCATTCTTTGGACATTAGTATGGAGGCATATTGAATGGAACTTCACATTATTGTAATTTACTACAAAATCATAAAAATACATACTTATTTTTTCTAGTTTTGAAATTGAATGATTAATTAATTTTCTTGTCAATTTCTATTCAAATTCATGAATATAATTTTTTTCGTAAATAATATCTCTTTTGTAAATAGTAGATCTTTTTCTTTTTTTTTTTTTTCAAATCTTAAATTAATGCTTTTAGTAAAGCAATCTTTTAGACCCTAAATGAACATTAGGTTTTTATTGATATTGTAGGTGTTGCCAAAACTATATTCAAAGCGCTTATTCTAAAATATTATTTTGACAATAAATTAAGTTGTTTTGGAACTTTGAATTTCACATAAGTAATTATCTAACACTTTATTATTAATACAGTATCTAAATTCATCACTAATTAAATAAAATTAGTTGTCAATCTTTGTTTTGCGCGGATTATAAATAATTTATATATTTCAAAATAAGTATTTAAATTATTTTAATAATTTAAAACTATAAATTAATTAAATATAAAAGTAAGAATTAAAAAATTTATTGTAGTAATTTTATTTGATTCTTTTTTTACTAAGAATATAGGCAAAGTAATAATAGTAATTGAATAAATAAAATAAAAACTAGATTATAGTTGAAAAGTAACATATTTCTTACTTTTGCATTAAATATAAAAAGAAAAAAGTGTTTTAATTGAATAAAAGGGATGTTTTAGTTAATTAGAATAAAACAGATAATTTTTGATAAAAAAAAGTAATATTTTACATCTCTCAGTTTTAGTTCTGTCAACACTTTAACCCTTTCGTTAAATTTTCTATTAGTATCTTAATAAATAAGACATTTTACTCCCTCTATTTTACAAGATGATGTGTCAACACAATAAAGCCAAGAAGCCCTTGTTAATGAAGCTACAACAACCACAACAAATACTCAACAACAACAAGACGAATCACAATACTATAATTTTAAAATTCATTTTAAAAGGGTGCTAAAACCGGATGGCACAATTGATGTAATTTGTAATTATAGTGGGTAATGTTACAAATTTAAAGTTGGCAGTGGCTATGGGACTTTCTATAGACATTTGGCAAAAAAGCATGCAAATCAATTAGGCATAACATCAAGGCAAACTCAAATTACTAGGTATGCATCTTCTTCTTCTACTCTGCAATTATTTATGATGATAGAAATAAGATTGAATTATATAACATGATAAGCATGGAGCATTTAACTTTTAGTTTTGGTGAAAAAGTTGGCTTTGTAAATTATTGTCAAAAAGCATTAAATCATGCTACTAAATGTGAGCCTAGGAATACAGTTAAAAGAACTATATTTAAAATATATAAAGAGGGAAAATCGGAATTGCAAAAATTATTCTTTAATTTTAATGGTAAAGTTTATATATGCAGTGATATTTGGAGTGATCACTGGCAAAATCATTCGTATATGGGTATAACTTATCATTGGATTTATAATGAATGGATGTTACAAAAAAAAAATTATTGCATTTAAATTTTTTGATGAAAGACATACCGGCGATAATATTTATAGAATGATAAAAAAATATTTTAGAAGAATATGGACTAGATAAAAAAATTTTCAATTTCTTTTAATAATACGGCTGCAAATACCACATCAATTAGTGAACTTCAAAATATTTGTCAACCAAATATCGACGGTAGATTTTTTCACGTGAGATGTGCATGTCATGTTTTAAATATTTATGTTCAAGATGGTTTAAGACTTTAAGATCTTTGGATACTGTTCTTTCTCTTGTTAAAAGACCAATTTCATTTTTATGAACACATCCACAAGTTATGAAACATTGGGCAAGATTTTGTACAGAAAATAATAAAAGGCCCAAAAGATTCAATAAACCGACTCGTTAGAATTCGGCATATGAATTACTCAACGAGTCATTTGGATATAAAGAATTATTGTGAGGGTGATATATTGGAGAACACCCATAATTTTTTGATATATTCGTCATTTGCAAGAGTAGTCCCGTATGTTTTGGAAAGAGTTGGAAAGAGTAAGAGAGCTTAGAGGCCCTAAGTCTTTAATTAGAAACTCGGATTAAAGAATGCCAATAAGTTTAGCAACGACTTTGGTGCATGAATAGGTGATCACAATGTCATCAACATAAACTAAAATAAAAATTTTATGAGTTGCTTGAATGTTGATGAATAAAGACTATCAGCTTTAGAATTTTAAAGACCCAAACTATATAAGAAAGTTGCTAGCAGAGTAAACCAAGCTCTTAGAGCTTGTTTAAGGCCATACAAAGAGCAATGCAGGTGACAAACATTATGTGGATTAGCATTATCTTGAAAACCCAGAGGTTGAATCATTTACCCTCTTTATACAATGGGCCATAAATAAAGGCTTTTAAAACATCAACTTGACGAAAAGACTAGCCAAAGGAGATAACAAGAGTAATTAATGTCCAAAATGGTAGCTGCTCAGATAACTAGACTATAAGTGTTTGAGTAATCAATACAAGGTTGTTGATTATACCCTTTGGCGACCAAGCGAGCTTTGTAATGTTTAATGGTTCCGTCAGGTTTTCTTTTGATGTGAAAAACCCATTTATAACCAGCTATATTTCGGTTGGCAGAATGAGGGACCAAAGACCATATTTTGTTGCGGAGCAAGGCATTTATTTCATCTTGCATGGCAACCGCCATTCAAAATACTGTAAAGCCTGAAGGTGTGTAATAGGTTTCGTGAGCAGGTAATTACGTTTGGAAATAGAAAGGGTGTGTTTAGTAGTGAGGTTGGCTTGGTAGAATTAAAGTGTCAATGATTGAAATTGCGTAAGGTGAGTACGGGAAGGTGCTAGTTAGAGGTGGTTAGAAGTGAAGTTAGAGTATTAATCCAAGTCGACAACTAGCTTGATGCCATCGAGGTTGGATAATTTATGAGAAAGAGATGAGGGTAGCTTAGTAAAGATAAGGTTTTAGGTATAGGAGGATGGTGAGGAAGTTGGTGTGGGAGTGTAAGTGTTTATAAGAAACTGGGAAGAGGTAGATGGGGAAAAAGATTAAGTAAGGGTTGGAGATCGAGGTTGAGTTGTAGTAGGATTAGGAAAGACTATACCATGTTGTACAAGAGCTAGAGTTGATCAACCTAAAGACAATTGATAGCCAATGAGTATAAGTGGTTTTGGAATCAAACTCTGTGGAAGAAGAAAACAAGTGAAAGGGAAACAATGATTCATTAAACTGGACAAATCGAGTAATATAAATTCATCCAGAGTTGATATCAAGACAATTATAACTATAGTGATCTTTTGCTAATCCTAAATTGACACATTATTTGGACCTAAAATTAAATTTATGTTTATTATATGGTCGAAGCAAGGGATAGATGCTACATCCAAAAATTTTAAAGTCAGTGTATTTGGGATGTGTCTCAAGTATTTAAAGTGT
>CATIWK010042055.1:0-14376 GCA_949634005.1 Mallotus japonicus | reverse complement strand
AAAAATAAACCAACTAAAAACAATCACCTGTGATTGAATAGTCAAACTAAATGGAATAGTTCATGAAAAAATCAATTTCTTGGAGTATTACAGCAATTTTGTTGGTTTTCATTTGTTTTGTGAAACAAGTTGTTAGTGGGTTGAGGAGGAGAAGTGGGTTGGGCTTATATTTGGGGGTCCAGTAAGGTCTTTTCTGGTTGACGTGATAGTCGAGCGACGATGACGGTGTTGGCGAACAGAAGTCGTACAATACAAACACCACCTCCGTTTGAATAGTTAAACCAAACGGAATATTTAATTAAGCCACGTGGGAGGGGAGAGAGAGAACCGTTAGGCACGTGATAATTCATTTTTTTCCACATAATATCCACATTTATAGCAAATGAAAATGTCAATTTGATCCATATTTTCAAAACGGTTAGAACTCAGAAATTTCTCCTTGTAGAAGAGTGGGAAGGGCAATATAGTAATTAAATAATTTGAATTTATTTATTTATTTATTTTTTTAGTACGTGTGCCGCGGCAACCACCCCACTACACTATCCAAATATCTTCCCCTTCTTCTTTCCTCTATAAATACCGAACCTTCACCTCCATAAGCTTTCGCCTTTTTCATTTTTTTTTTCCAATTTCTTTCTTGGTAGCGACAGCGAGAGAAAGAGAGGAGGGTTAGAGTTAGGTTGTTTTATTTCTTGTTGTTCTTGTTGCAGGTCAACGGTCAACTGGATTTTGCTTCTGAGCTGCATTTTGCTATCTGTTTTAGCTTTCTTTGGAGATCAAGTGAGTTCTATTTTTTTTTTTTTTTTTTTTGGTGTAGCTCAGATCTGTTCCTCTGTTATAAATTGTTCTTGCTTTTCTCAGTTTTTTTTTAGACCAATTTATAATAGTTATTAATTTGCCATGCTATATGTGTATAATTACCTTAATTTCTGCTTAGAATTTTCACATAACAGACCACAAATTGGAAAAAAAAAAAATCGAAGAAGTTAACTAAAAAAAGGGAAGGAAAAATTCTTTGGCAGCAGAGGTGCCTCGCTCGCTCTGTCTTTGACCGTGTTCTGTTGGGCTTTGCAGAACCTCTGGGATCAAAGAAGCTTGAATTAACTGCAACTAATGGAGGTTTATGGAAAATCCGTGGTGTCAGCTCCTGCCAATGTTATTTTTCTGTCCACTATTCTAGGCCGAGATGGGCCGGTTTCTGTCCATAAATGTGATTGGAAATGTCAAAATGAGCATGTGTGCGGAAACATGTACCGCTGCAAACTAACTGGTCTAACTCACATTTGTGACAAGAACTGTAACCAGAGAATTTTGTATGATAACCACACTTCCCTTTGCCGAGCCAGCGGTCAGATGTTTCCCCTTTCCCCCGCTGAGGAGCAGGCTGTAAGAGGAGTCCGCAGGAAGATTGAGGCCGACAATTTGTCCAGTGACAACTGTTCCTTTAAGCGCAGGCGAGATGCACAGTTTCATCCTTCTCCTTTTGAGAGATCCTTTTCTGCTGTCAGTCCAATCTGCAGCCAAGTTGGGGATGGCATGGATATGAGCTAGATTTATCTGTCCTATAACTGAAATGACTTGATCTCCTTTTACTCGTATTGTTCTGTTGCAATCTTTCCTTTTTTTTTTTTCTTTCCATCGAACAAATTGGACAAGTGAGACTTGATGTGAGTGGTGGACCTGATGAGTCCTCCATTCTGTAGGATTTATATATTTCTTATCATGTTTAATGTTATCTAGTTCTTACATTAGCATAGCTGGACTTTGTAGGAATATCGAACAGGCTCCGATCACTTATGTAACTTGAATTGAACTTAGTTTCTTTCTAGTCTTACTGATCTTTTTCTGAACGTGTGATGACAACAGGGTGTTTTCTGGTTGTGTAAGACTTGAATATGTTGTAGTATGGTATTTGCATTTAGTCTCATGCTTCTTTTCCTTAGCTAGATTTCTTTCTAGTTCACTTCGGTTTTTGCTTTGTATACCTGCTCTTAGATTTTATTCCCGCATGTGTGATCCTGTTGTGATATTTTTGTTATATTGATTGACATTCTGTTCGTTGCTTTCTATTGTGTATTGATTTTTGCAATACTGCTTTGAAATGTTTACTTTTATATGCCTTTTGCAACATCATTCATTATTTTCAATAGCTTGTTAGGGCATTGTTGGCTATTTGGTACAGGTTCTTGAAGTTCAAATTGGGAGGGAACTTTTCCATTGTTATCTGGTAGAAACTGAGTTTCATTATTTTGTTTTGTTTTGCCTGGTTTGTTGCGCAGGTTGAAGAACAACATGGCTATTCATTTCCTTTGTTTGAGTTGTTTTCTCTTTTTGTTGTTTCCTGTGTTTATTTTTCCTGAAAATAGTGTTGTTTTTGCAGGGTTGAAGTGTGCAATTGAGGAGAATTTAGATGTTTATTGTGCAATGAACTAATAATATTTATGTTTTAATTTCTGAAATAGGGTTTATTAATCCTTCTCATGTTGGTAATTCTGTTTTACTTGCAGTGGGGAATGATGCGGCTTTCAGTTGGTGTATTGAAGATGGTTTATTACCTGTTGTCTATCAATGCATCATATCAGAGTTGTTTAAAGATACCATTTCTGGATTTCTGAATCATCTTTGGCAGGAGGTAAGGGTGGTGGTATTATCTAATCGAGCCCTCTGCACCTGTTTCAACTGAATGATCTATGAAGACAAGCATGTATTTTTTTTTTTTAACTATTTTTGTTTTTTTGTCTCTGTCTTTGATGTGGCAGATAAATTGACAAGATTTGTGGGTGAATTGCCAAGGCAATCTCAAAAAGCTTATTTTGTCTGTCTTGCAAGTCAAAAGACCGGCTTTTTTGGGAATTGCCCTCCTAGCACCCCGCTGTCTACCTGAGTATGAGCTACAGTCCACAGACAGCCCTATCATGGTCTCATCTTGAGTAATGATGGTCCTATCTTTACAGCAGACCTGGTTTGTAAGCTGCTAATTTCCACAGACAACCCTATTATGGTCTCATCTTGGTTTGTTGGATTTAACTTATCTTACTGGCCTGAGATCTACTCTTAATTTGTAATGATTCACATCCCACTGATATACAAAGTTTGCCTGGGGCTGATCTTGTATTGTTGCTAGCGCCTCTTGCATTCCTCCCTTCTATTTATGCTTTTGATCTACATTTGATGACACTGCCAACGAAGTGATCATTTGTAACATCCAATTGTGAATAACATAAATTTGTAAATGATCACTCACATGTAAATGACATAGTTTGTTTTGTTAGCCATTTGGCATCTGTATCAGTTTTATTCTCTCATTAAGGATTC
The DNA here is from genome assembly GCA_949634005.1 of Mallotus japonicus. NCBI lineage: Eukaryota > Viridiplantae > Streptophyta > Magnoliopsida > Malpighiales > Euphorbiaceae > Mallotus > Mallotus japonicus. Next base: position 11,061 of record CATIWK010042055.1, on the reverse strand, counting down.
CATTATTGTATTGAAATGGCCATTGTGTTCATTGTTGCTTATCATCTTGACTGTAACTCTTTTATGTGGAGCCAATATATCAAGTTTGAAACTGTCTAGAATGGGCTGTGGGGGGTTACAAATTTCTGTAGTGCTAAATACCATTTTAATTCAAATTCAAATGACTTGCTTCATTTTTATCATGGTGATCTGATCCCAACTTCTAATGGTAGTAATCCAACAGAAGCAGTGCGTTGAATTTGGCTAAATTTCTCCCATGCCTGCACTACCACCACCACCAGTCTCGTAGCTTCATTAGGTTTGTTCACCATGGGATTAGATAAGTCCAGGTTATGAGAAACCCTTGGCTGTAATATTTTCTAGGTTACATTACAGATAATTAAATCAGAGTGATTGTTTTCTCCACATCTAGAGGAATCAATAGTTACTCATTTCCGAAGGGAACTGCTCTTTTTGATGCTGCATGGAAATATGTATTATTTTTCAAAGCTATTATTTATGATTCTTTGGAGAGGTTTTCCGTGTAAATTACTTTAATAGTCTGAGTTGATTTGTTTAATACCTTAGGCTGATATTTGGATAATTTCATTCTTGAGGATAAAGTAAAGTCACAATTTATATCTTCTGCCTTGTAATATTTTTTCCTTAAATGGAAAGACACTTCTTTTTTTTAAGAGGTGTTAAAAGACATACCAAAACCCAAACGGTCAATTTGCGGCTAAAATGTTTAGCAAAGCAACGTAGCCATTCGGTTCAGGAGTCGTGTCACAAAATTCTGCCTCGGAGATTCTCCAGCCTACATTATCTAGGGACTAGCCCTTGCAAAGAAAATGTCATTCCTGTCTGTCTGCCTCACACCAAGTCTTCCACGAAAGCTTAGAAAAATCAGAATCGTGACAATGTCCAATCAGATATCATCCCCAGGTCTCCGTTTAATTTTCATTTCTTTTCTAGTCTCCTGCTCCTACTCATGTAGTTTCACCATAACAAACAACTGCCCCCATACCATATGGCCTGGTACCCTAGCTGGTTCAGGTACCCCACAACTCGCAACAACTGGATTCCAGTTAGACCCTGGCCAGAGTATACAGATTCCAACTGTTCCAGGATGGTCAGGGCGGATATGGGCGAGAACAGGTTGCACGTTTGATGAGTCTGGAGTTGGCAGTTGCCAAACTGGAGACTGTGGTGGAAGGCTGGAATGCAATGGTGCTGGAGCCACTCCACCTGCATCCCTCTTTGAGATAACCCTTGGTTCAGGCAATAACAAGGATTTCTACGATGTAAGCATTGTAGATGGCTACAATTTGCCTCTTGTTGCTGCACCTCGTGCAATGCATGCCGCTTGTAATGCAACTGGCTGCGCTTCAGATATCAATGCTTGTAATGCAACGGGCTGCGCTTCAGATATCAATATGGGTAAGATACCGAGATTACTTTCTCATGATTTACAGTTAGCCAAGCAAAAACATTCATCTCATCCAAGTCTTGTATGACTATTAAATTTAAGCAGGTTGCCCAAAAGAGCTCCAAGTGGTTGGTGGAGATGGTGAGGAAGGAGGAGTAGTTGGATGTAAGAGTGCGTGTGAAGCATTTGGATTGCAACAATACTGCTGCAGCGGAGAGTTTGCCAATCCAACTACTTGCCGCCCCTCCTTTTATTCGACTATTTTCAAGCGAGCTTGCCCAAGGGCTTATAGCTATGCGTTTGACGATGGCACAAGCACTTTCACATGCAAGGCCTCGGATTATGCCATCCTTTTCTGTCCTAATGCAAAGGGGTATGCTTTAGTCATATCTTTCTTTTTATGAGTAAACATTTTAAATCTATAAATGAATTTTTTTTTTATTTTTTATGATACAGGATTGAGATACCTGACAATACATATCCTGCTCGAGTAATGCACAAGACTAACAATCGGGAGGTTGTAAAGATTGCTTCTTCCTCGAACATCCTCCTACCCTTTACAATGTGGATTCTCTTCCTCATCCTCAATCTAACCATGCAGACATAAATAAATGGTGATCCTAACAAACTAGTTGACTTGATGCCATGCAGGTCAGATCCCCATGAGAACGGATTCTTACAGGTTTAAAGCTGACAAACCTTACAGCACAGATGCTTGAGAAATGAGAACTTAGGATGCTAAGCTCAATTTTCAGTTGCTAATGTATTTCACTTTAAGATTATTGCTAATTGCGTTGGTTCATTGTTCTATTACATTAGAGGTCATTCCAAATTGAAGAGATTTTTCTATTTACATTTTACAGACAGCGAAATAGCTGGTTGGCTTCACATGCAAAATACTAAGGAACAAAAGACAATATACCATATGAATATAGACTTGAAATTGTAATGGTTATCTGCCTTCACATAAATTTCCAAAGAAAAAGACTTCAATGCAAGTGCCATTTCTTCTATTCTACAGTAATCATGGTGTTAATACAAGGTCATTTGCAGGTCATAATTTAGTATATTTGCAAAATATAGGTGAAAAGGTAGTAAAGGGGAAAAAAACAAAAAAGAGCAAAAGGTATATTAGTCTCATTTCTTAGCTTTGGCTTTCCTTGGCACTTGACCTTTCTTTCTTGCTCTCTTTGCTGCCTGGGGCTTCCCTCCATTTTTACCTTTTTGCACCACTCCCTGCATCCAGATTTCCATAAATGAAGTATACTCGAAACAATCAGAGAAAATCTTAGATCTTTTCCTCTCTTATGTTCTCTATTTCTTTCCATCAACAATTAAACATAGGCAAAAACAGACATCTGTAGGACCACCAAAGATGCAAATATGAGAAGGAAACATTTGAAGACATACAGATGATTTTTTAGCTTTGCCTTTAGTTCTTCCATTGGTTTGTTCTTCATTTCCTTCCTTATCAGTTTGATGAGAAATAGGTTTTGGAATCTTCTCAGCCTCATCTTCTGAGTCAAAAGAAAACCCCTCAAGTGTTCCTACTCATTACAATGAAACAAACTGGAATCAGAAGAGAAATTTTTTCTTTGAAATATTGTCCAGATATAAAGATATTTAAGGGGTCCTGACCTTCAACCATAGTTTCAGCTTCATAGACATTGGACTGTGCTTTCAGCTGAATGAAGTCATTCATGATGGCCTCTATCTAGCCAAAACGAAAACCAAATTTGTAATACATTAACAGATTATCCCCCACTACTTTTCACAATTTGGAAAAAAGGTCTATGAGGAGACAATTTGTTTTTAAGTGCTGAGCAACATATGCCCCTAATCACGACATCAACAGGAAATACAAAATTGTCAACAAACCTTTGCTTCTGATTGACCAAAGCTAACCTGAAGAAAAATAAATAAATAATCAGATCCCCAAAAAGTTACAGTAATCTGATGAAAATGAAAATTATCCACAATGATACAAGAAAAAACAGGATAGATAATATTTGCTGCAATTTCTTCATAATCTGAAAAATTACAGGTGCAGATAATGACATACAACGCAAAATGTCCTGGAAGGAACTATTTTCGTTCGGTATATTGTTCCTGAAACAACCAAAGTTAAACCAATCAGATGCAGGCTCTTTTATGGGTACATGCTTAAAAATTAGCTCTAGTGCACAAGGTCATCATGGTAGAACTGTTAGCGAAGCCAAAAATAAAGTGGAATCAGAAAAAAGCAGAAAAAAAAAAGGTTGAAAGCGGAAATGTACATGCCAAATTTGGGACGTTCCAATTTCAATGCACAATGATTTCAGAAGGTGAAAACAGACAAAGATATTCTACTTTTGAAAATCAACGGGTAAAACTATATTTCCAGTAAATAAATGTGGTCAGCTATCTTCTGGCTCAATCAAAGATGGCACACAACAGACCAGAACAAAATATACCTTTCAAATCCAAGTACATCTCTTGATTATCAGATGAGCTATCTGGAATCACTACTCGTCCAACAGCCCCCATGTCGCCACTCAAATCTATGGATTCACCTTCACACTCTACAAGTGCCTGCAGAGACCTTAGAGCTTTTAATTGATCGTGTATGAGTGTGTCTATATTAACAGACTGCAAGTGCACATATATGTGCACATGCTTACATGTACATGCCAGCATTATAAGTTCTGAACCATATCATGAATTTAAACAGTTACAAGATGGGCTCTTCTTCAAACAATTTAAAACAATCATGTCTAAATTCCTTGTTTAAAATGCTTTCATCCAAACAAAGCAATGAATTAACAAAAATCCAGAACTTTGACCAACAAATAAGAAATAAGTACAGATATCATTCATATTCATTATCCATCACTTGCAAGTTATAAATTAATTTCCAGCCTATATAGTGTTTGATTCAATTCCAACAAGATACTCATTTTCCAAATAGAATTCATTTGCACATGAATTTTTATTATTATAGTGTGTTTGGTTTAAATGAGTACTTTATGAAATTTATTTGCAAGTAAATTTCATATTCTGTTATGTTGTATTTGGTGCAAATTTGAAATTAAAATAATGTTATTTGGTCAAAAATGCCCTTTTTAGCTAATATTGCATGATATGAGTATTTAAGAAAATAAAAATGACAAAAATGGCCATTTAAGTCTTATGAAAAATATTTGAGTTCACTTGAAAATTCTAATTATTTTGTTAGGATTTGGTATACTTATGAGCAGCTCCATAAACTTAAAAGTTGGAATTGCAAATGAATTTCATAAAGTTTTCAGTTAAACCAAAAATACCAAACTTGAAATTTCAAATGAATTTCATAGAATTTATGAAATTCATTTTATACCAAACACACTCCTAATGACCAAAAAAATTCAAACTCTTCCCCAATTTGTAATTTTATCTAGAATTTTTAGTTTTGGCAATTCTAGCCTAATTTAGCTCTTTAGTTGCAATTCAAACCAACCCAATTCAATTGATTTCAAACATTTACCCTTAACCAATGAAGCACCATGTGAGTTAAAATTATACTATCTTGGGTCAAATGCATCAGAAGATACCAAACTTCAATTTTGTTTCAATTCAGTTACTAAACTTTAATTTTCAATTCAGTTACCAAACTTTAATTTATATCTTTTAAAATATCAAACTTCTATTTAATTTCATAGCAATCACTCAAAAAACTTTTTAGTACCTGAATAAATCTATAATTACTATTTTAATCCAGAATTAATTTTTTTTTTTCAAATAAGTCCATATTTTTTATACATTTATAGGAAATAAAAAAGAATATGAAAATCATTTTGATTCTGCCTAGTAAGAGCAAACTCATTCTGAATGGTATCAAAGCCTAGGAGAACTAAACTTTCAAACTTTTTATAATTTATGGACTAAATTGAAAAGATAAAGAGACTGATGGATTAAAATAGTTTTTAAGAGAAATTTAGTGGACTAAAAATTTTTTACAGTACCCATTTTGAAACAAAATCAAAGTTTGGTGACCAAAAAAAAATAAATTAAAGTTTAGTACCTAAATTACAATAAGTGTAAAGTTTAGTGACCACTATTGCATTTAACCCATACTATATTATTCTTATTTGTGTCCTTAATTTCAATTTCAACGGTTGAAAAGGTTGTAATATGAGAATTTTGAACATCCATTTTCAACTTAAAATTCTAACTGATGTGTAATTGATATCATTTAAAATACAAGTGTTAATAGTAATAATACTGAAAGAATAATGTAGTATTACTTTCATCAAACATGGCCACAATGTTAGATACAACACGTGCAATCAAAATCAATTGCATCATATTGGTTAGCATTGCAACCAAAAATTAAATTTGGTTAGAAATTTCAAATATTAAAAGATTATGATAAAATTGCGAAAACATGAAAATGTTTGAATTTTGAAGAATTAGTCCATCAATTTCGTAAATTAAAAAATAAAAAAATAATAAAAAAAAACACTTCACATCTAAAAATTTTCAATGTGGAATATCGACATCAAATCATTAGAAAATTATTTTAGCAAATAGCAATTCTTGAGTTGCTATTTTAAGCTTGAATTATAGCATAAAAGCTAAATCATAAATCAAAATAATTCATGTTGTATTCATATACTCAATTTAAACCACAGATTTCACTTAAAAATTCATGTGGGATGTCATGCTCAAAAAAATATTGCATGGATTTGTGCTTGAAACAAAACCATTATAAATTGGTTAGTAATTAATGAGGATCTGAAATAACAGGCAATTATATGTTACTAGACGCGTGCCCATGTTATCACATAGGTTAAAATATTTGATCAAAAAAAAGTAATATAGCAATAGTCATGCAAAAGTGATGGTAATCAAAGAAATCAAATGAGATAAAGAGAAAAGAAAAAAATAACCTGAGCCAAAAAACTCGTACTATATATATATATTTGTAGATCTTTTAGGAAAGAAAAAAGAGTGCTCATCTATTTAATTAAAACAAAAGCATGTTAAATAAAAAAAAAACAAAGAGAGAGAGAGAAAGATGTCTGCTCTAAAAAGAGTTATTCAATTAAATCCTAGATTTGTTCAATCTCTCGTAGTAAAAGAGTAAACACAAGGTTAACTTTTTAAATATATATATATGAAAATATATTATTTTAATTTTTCCCCAACATTTTTTCAGTTTTAAATACACACATGGGAATAGTGTTGATTGGCTAAAAACATGTGTTATCTCACTTATTTAAGGATATTGATGGAAATGAATGATAAAAGAGCTAATATTTTTCCCACAATTTAAATTGCACATGCAGCTAGTACAGCAACTTGTTGGGAATACAAGGATTTATGTGAAACTAAACCTCTAATCAAAAGTTGAGTTAGAATTTCATATGCAATGCATTAACATAATTCTGAATGTCTTTTCCTAAAAAATTCTCAAAGATGTAACAAATTAATGCAAAGAGTGTGAGATGTAGAGCAATAGTATAATTGCTCCTTTTTGAATGGATGGTCATAGGTCCAAAGTCAAGGAAATAGCAGCAAAAAATGCATAAAACTAAATAAGTATATAATTATATAATTATTATATTATGAGTTCTCATATGAAGGGACCAGAGCTGTGGTACACCTAAAGAGCATGGTGTCATCATTCCATTACGCATTATCACAACCACAATTTATAATCTATGCTTGAGCAAAGGTGAACATTCCAACAAACAATATTCAACGGATTCAATTACAAACTAGTAGCTAAAAATGGATCAGTAAGGCAAGCAATAGTACTAAAATTTACTTGACCATATTAGTTGCTTAACGTTCAAAAATTAAGAGAATATGACCTAATAATAGGGAAATTAAATTTTTCTTCTTATTAACCTGAGAGAACATCTTGGAAATTCAAACGGAACTTATCATAGACAGCTATAGATGTATAACATGCCCAATTCATAGCAAAAGCCTACCTTTGAACGATTGACTTTCTCAGAGAGTACCAAAGGTATGGTTGATGTTGAAACCTACAATTTTTTATACTTGTTAGGGTTTAGTGAACTGTGGACTAGGAAACAAACAAACAGCATATGCTTTATTGATATTTCTCACATGAGCACCGGTATCCCTCTCAGAAACTTCTTCATCTGCAACTTCAACATTAACATGTACTCCTGTGGCACATTAAAATCATATTGTATAATTCCAAGTTAAGTAAGTCCATTTCTTCTCACCTTAATTTTGAGTGGAGGACTCAGGAAAGAATCATCTTCATATAAAGTTTAAAAAGGTAGATACTCAGTGATAGTTGAATTTTTAAAATTCTATTCAGGGATGAAATAAAGAGGATGTCAACAAAAAGGAAAGGAGAGGCCTATATCGTAATACAGGTGTGTCACTCCAGTCACTTCATACCTGTTTTTGGCACATCATTGCTCGTATTCTCCTCTTTCTTAAGTGTATGACCCTCAAGCTTTAGCAGTTTCTTTGGAGATTTTACCTTCAAATCCTTCTTTGAAGGAGACCCAATATTACTACCGACAAGAATTGCATCCTTGTCCTCTCTACTCTCTTTGGGATGATTCCTTTTTGTCTCCTTCCGAGAGCTATCATAAGGATAGGACTCGGAATCTGATGATAATTCCAAAATTGAATGATTTGCTGCCTGTTCAACCACAAAAGTGATTATTTGATCAGAACCAACCATTTCATAGTAAGGCATAAATTTAATTCAAATAATGTCTAGTTGCATAAAAATTTAAAAAGGCAATTCAAAAAATTAAACTAAGCAAAGAAACACAGAACACAAAGTATTACTTGCAAAATGCTTCATCTATCATTCAACATATTTTAGTTATGTATCATATTGTCTATCCAAAACCATGGATACTTAAATAGGATTTCTTTCAATTTAGTGAAGAAAGACTGCATTGGCCTTTTCTTCAGATGTCTTATGATTCCACCGCCTCCATATAACCTAAACAACTTAGCCAAGGCAGCAAGCCCTGCATTTTCTTTTTTACTTTGAAATAGCTTTAGGCTCCCTTCCTTCATGCAACTTTATTTACCATCCTTCTACGCATTAGGAAAGTTTCAACACAAGTTAAAATTAGGGCCAGCATTGAGTTAACCATTGGCACTTTCCTCCTCCATATGGTGCATAACACACCCAGTAGGGGAAAAATAAATATCTGCTTATCAGATAATCTAAACCTAGAATATGATCAAGAGAACACAAGAAGACAATGCCTCTGTCTCTCACAAATTTTCCCAAGGGAAAGCTGTGCCCATCTTCTTTGAAAATGAAGGTATGAGTAACTATGCTTCCTAGGCAAGGAAGCATTCAGTAATTGTTATATAAATAAAGTTTAGATAACAATATATGAACAGTACATCAAACATTAAAATCAAATTTGGACACATAAGATGGCCTCAATATATGAGCAATGACTCTACATATAGATGGTCTCACTCATTAGAATCCCCAACAATGGACCCTCCCAGGATGTGAAATATGACCGACCTCCACTTAATTCGCTCTTTTAAGTCTACCATTAGAATTGCCAAAAGTCTATTCATTTAGTTTCACAATTCTAAAACCTGACATCTTGATTAGCTTTCTTGAAACAACTCAGGAACTAATCACATTGAAAATAGTCCTGACATTAAATGAAGGCATAATTTTTGATAAATTACTAAGTAATATCTTATACAAGCTTCAACAAATATAAAGGAATGCTAGAGCGAAATCATACATGAGGTTCTATATTCTTGTTAGATATTGCTTCCTCGGAAACTAGCCCATTAGCTTCATATCCTGCGTCAAAAATCAGAAGACACATAACACATAACTTGAAGGCAATTACTAAATAACAGTCACAAAATCATCACAAAAGGCATGATAGAATATGGCATTTAAACTGGTTCACTATCAGCTCAGTAGCATTACAATCTTAACCACAAACACTCATTTCACCTTGTCTTTCCTTCACCTTATTCTTCTTCTTACTCTTCTTATCTGTCAGTATCTCATCTGCTATGGGTCCTCTTTTTGGAGCCTTTGCTTTGGAAATTTGATTGGATAGAGATTTTGCTTCACTCTCTGGAGATTCAGAACCAATTTTATCATCTTCTAAAGAATCAGAATCCGAGGACAGTGTAAGCGCTGAATGAGTTGGAGCCTGCGTTCAACAATAAAATTAGCCTATACCACAAAAAAATGAAATGAATCAACAAAGACCAGGAAGAGGATCTGCATATATTAATATTGCCAAAACCTGGAAACAGCGGAGCCAATCCGGAGAATCCTCTCTTGAGCTGCTCATTTCGTCACTGCTGCACCATTTTAACATAATTAAATCACAATGCTGAAGCCACTACTATGTTTACGAGAAACCTAAAAAACCATTAACAAGCTTGAAAAAAGGGCTCAAACTCCTTAAAAAAGCTTGTCTATTCCAAGCACAGCATACCACAACAAATCAACTGAGACTGCAGCAAACCATTAATCAAATATAACAGTAAACACAACATTTCATTTGTAGCCCATATCATCAATCCATTCCAAGCTCATTTGTACAGCAACTGAATTATGTAAAATCTACAAATAACAAATCAACTGAGAATAGTAATAAGAGAATAATAAACAATTTCAATCAAACTGGTAGAAAGAGAAAAATATAGAAAAAAAAAATCTACACCAATTAACTAGAAAACCTAAAATTTATTAATTCAAAAAAAATATAAAAACAAGATAAAGAAACTCACACAGTGGAGAGCCGCGATGAAGTGGTATGGCGGCGGCTGAGAGGAATAGAAAGAAGCCAGCGAGGTGGTTAAGAGATAGAGCAAAAAAAAAAAAGAAAGAAGCCAACACGGTGGAGATAGCGCTGGTGGTGGCCGAGAAGATTAGTCAAACATTAAAAAATATATATATATTAAAAATAATAACTATAAAAAGGAAGAAAAGATGAAGAGAAGATTACTGGAAGAGGCGAAAGGAACAGAGGAGTGGCTAGTGAGTTGCAGGAGGAGAGGGCCGCGGCAACTAAAATAATAATAATAAGGAAAATTTGCAAATTTAGTGCATTTTTTTTTTTTGACGCTTATTTGCACTTACTTTTCAGTTTTTCAGCTTTTTCTATTTGAGTCTCTAATACCAAATAAGTGTATCCGACTGATTTAATGTTGACTCAGTGTATAATTAGATGAAGTGGACCCCATTTTTATCCCATTTATGTGCCACATATACTATGTTAAGTGAAAGACATAAATAACCTCACATTAGGTTATGATGAGACAAAATTAACCTTAATAATATCTAAAGACAATATTAACCTCAAGAATAAGTAAAGACAAATTTAACCTCAAGAATATCTAAAGACAAATCATATATATATATATTAAAGCTGAAGCAAAGAGAGGGATTTCACCAAGTTCTGACACGCGACATTCTTTAGGTTCTGACACGTGGCACTCTTTCCTTTCAGCATTACTTCACTCTCCACCTATTCACTCACTGTAGATTAATATTCCAGTTCCATGCTTTTGGTCTTTTTGTTTTCCTTTTTTCATTCAATGTAACAGTTGAATATGAAGAGTCAATTTTTTTTTAGAGTCTTTTTCTTTTCCTTTCCTTATTCAATGTAACAGTTGAATATGAAGAGTCC
>CATIWK010041996.1:0-27144 GCA_949634005.1 Mallotus japonicus | reverse complement strand
TGTGTTTTTATTTTTACTCATTTTTTCTCCTTTCACTTTTTTTTTATTTTCTCCTAATTTTTTATCTTCTCTCCTTCTTTTTTCCTTTCTCTCTTATTTTTATTTTTATTTTCTCCTTATTTTTTTGTCTTCTCTCATTCTTTCATCCTTTCCCTTTTTTTTTCCCCTCTCATCCCCTTCTTTTTTCTCTTTCATTCTTCTATATATATTAAGTAACATATAGATTTTGTATTAATACATCCTGTTCATTATAAAAAATATAATTTATAAAAAAATATACTTTAGGTTACAAAGAAATAATTTGAATAATAAAAAGCATTGATATTACAAAAGATGATATTTTTCAATTGTTCTCTAGTGTTACAGTCAATCATCAAAAAATATTTTGTCTAAAAATATTTTCTGCAAACAAATAGAGCCTAAATATACTTTTAATCAAAACAAATTTGCAAATTTATGTTTATATCGTAAAAATAAAGTAAAATTAATTTTAATAATAAAAAAACTATATCGTGTTTTTTTTTTTTTTTGAAATTGAAGACTTACTATATTGTGTCTTTTTTTTTTTTTTTGAAATAAACTATATTGTGTTTAAGATGTGCTGTAACTTATTATTTTATTAGATAACATAAGCCCTAATCTGCGTGCATTTTAACAACAAACAGGACAAATTAAACAACAAACAGGACAAATTAAATTAAAATGACACAGATCTCTATGTACCATTGTCTAAGTACTATTTACTTACTTCCAAAAAAAAAAAAAGTAGTATTTACTTAAAATGAATTCCTGGTCCCGACCAATAATAATAATAATAATAATAGATCAGAATACATGTCGCTAGTGTCGCTGGTGGGGGCAATGTCCCTTTTGCCCCCAACTTCATTTCCTTTTTTTTTAAATTCTTTTTTTTTTAATTTCAATTTTTTGGTAAGCATAATTTTTTTTTAAATCTAAAACCTAAGTTGCACACGGGTGAATCTGTCGTGTAAGAATTTAAACATCCGTAATGTGTAAATTTTTTTTTCAATTTTTTTTAATTTCAAATTTTTGGTGAAAATAATTTTTTTTTTTTTTAGAATCTAAAAACTAAGTTGCACACGAGCGAACCCGTCATGTAAGGATTTAAATATACAGGTGAACCCGTCGTGTAAGAATTTAAACACTCATAACGTGTAAAATTTTTTTAAAAAAATTTTTTTAATTTCAATTTTTTGGTGAAAATTATTTTTTTTTAATCTAAAACCTAAATTGCATACGGATGAACCCGTCGTGTAAAAATTTAAATACCAATAGCTATTAAATTTTTTTTTTAATCAAACGAAAAAAACAAAAAAGAGAGTAATTTAGTAATTTGATCGCTAGTTGCAACGTACTGTAGCGTCACTGACGCGACACTAATTATTTTCCAATAATAATTCCTGATATAATTACCTATCGTTGTTAAAAAAAAGTCTTCGACTCAAAAATCGATGCAAATAACCAATAGAAAGTAAACCATTAACGTTTTTTTTATTCTTAATTCACGTGATATGTATATGATCCATTTTATTTTTCTTTAATCATTAACGTTTTTTTATTCTTTCTAAAAAAACGTTTTTTTATTCTTAATCATTAACGTTTCTTTTTAATTCGTTGTCATTAATGTATGTGATCCATTGTATTAATCGGCATCATTTTATTATAATAGCAAAGGCCAAAGGGTCATTTTGCATCCTAACATTTTGCCCTAACTGCAGATTGGCACTTTATCTTTTTTTTTAGCCAAATTTGAACTCCAAGTTACAAAACGTTACACAAATTGGATCTCACCGTAAAAAAAAAAAAACAAAACAGCTGTTAAAACAAGCCTTGTGGGCTGTGGGTGTAGTTGTTCTTTAGTAGCTTCTTCACCCCCAGGTTCTTCCTGGCTTCAGTCTGTAAAAAGAAAATATGATGAGTTTAAGGGGGGAAATCAATTCTTTATACCTGGATTTGATCTCTTCTCGAATCCACTTGTGCAAATTGAAAATAATGTGCTGCACTACACCTACATCATTAGCTGCAAATGAGGCTATGTCAATGATCTTGAGGTTGTAAAGGGAGAAGGCAGAGATTTAAATGGAATCAAGTCAATTTAAGCGTTTTGCTGAGGAGAAGATGTCTCATGACCAGCAGGAGCTTTTAGCTTTGGAGGATATATTGTATAAGAGAAAGCAGGCTGTTCAGTCACTTACTTGTGAGGTGCAGGCTTATAAGCATAGAATGCTGAGCTATGGGCTGATTGAGTCAGAGGTAGAGGGGGAGAAGGGTGAGAGGATTGTGTTTAGCCGTAACACAAGTATGGGTGAAAATTTGGATGTTGCGGAATTTGAGTTTCCAGTGTATGATTATCCACCCCTGAAATGCAGTTTGAATGAGAATCCAAGTGTCTTGGAGACTGAGGGAGATGATGATGTTGTGGATGTTGAGAAATATGCTTTTGGTGAGACTCCCCGTGGTCGGGACCATTTAAAGAATTTGGAATATAGGATCAATCGGATGGAGAACAGTACCAGCAACAGTCAATTAGATGGGGAGCCCTCCAGTGTAAAGAATATTTTAGAGAAAGTGATAGTTGGCTTCTCTCCCAGGCGGCCAAGACATAATAGGGTATTTTCTGGGGATAGTTCAAACTCTTTTATGGTAACACCAAGAGAACCATGTCCAGATATTGCCAATGAATCTCCTCGCCTCAAGTTCAACAATAAGGCTCAGTTATTAAGCTGCAATGGTGATGGTTGGGATGACGATGGTAATTATGATGATGGTGGTGGTGAGGAGAGGAGGAGGACGAGGAGGACGAGTCGCGGTGGAGGTAGCGGTGAAGGAATGAAATGTTTGCCATTTTCGAGCTGAACAAAAAATAGCAATGCCTTTGTTTTTTTCCTATTGCCACGTTGGATGTAATATTTTGAGGCACTGCACTGTTTTGCCACGCATGCAATAAGGTCAGCTTATTGTAGGGTCCATTTCATCCACATGGACTTGTTTTAACGCTTGTTTAATTTTTTTTTATGGCAAGGTCCAATTTGTGTAACATTTTGTAACTTGGAATTCAAATTTGGCTTAAAAAAAAGATAAAGTACCAATATGCAATTAGGGCAAAACGTTAGGGTGCAAAATGGCCCCTTGGCTTAATAGCAAATATTTTCTTATCAATGAAGTAAAAATAAACTGCTTCGGACCATTGCTTTAGTTCGCAGGTAGCAGTGTTGTGGAATGCTGCAATTATTTCGGCAATCTGGTTGATTTGGAAAACCAGAAATGTAGCTGTTTTTGATGCGCAGATTCCAAACATTCATTCTACTCTCAGGCTGCTATAGACTTCAATCAAGGAAACTGACTTTTTTCGAGTTGGGAATATGTTCAATTCACAAGATGAGCTTCGTATACTGCAGCTTCTTTGTGTTTGTGGCATCATGGGTATGACTCCAAGGATCATCTCTGTCGAATGGAAGCCGCCACCTTCGGGTTGGCTCAAAATTATTATAGATGGATCCTCTTTGGGTAATCCAGGAGCTTCCGGAGCTGGGGGAATTTTTCGAACTACTTCTGGGTTTCCACATGGTACTTTTGGTTTTGGTTTAGGATATAATTTTACTTACATTGCCGAGGTTAGAGCTACGATTCATGCTGTCGAAATTGCTTGCATCACCTTTGGCTTGAATCTGATTCTGTCTTTGTTGTTCACTTATTCTCTTCGAAGACGAAACGAGTGCCTTGGGAGCTTCAGCATCGATGGCTTGCTTGTTTGCATTACACCGCTCAAATGATGTTTAGGGTGTCACATATATACCAGGAAGGAAACTCAGCAGCTGATCTGCTAGCTAAGCATGGTGTCTCGGCTGCATCCCCACTTTGGTGGGATTCTGCTCCTTTTGTTAATTCAGCTATTTGTAGTGATTACAATAGATTACCTAGTTATAGGTTTTGTTAATTTCTTGTTGGGTTTCAGTAGTTTTCTCATTGTATAACTTGATTTTTATCTTTAATTTCAATTTTATTATGGACTTCAGAAATATGATGAGAATGCTAAGAGGATGTCAAGCTAGTTGAGATGCTCGAGTGCGTTCACTGATTTTTGTACTCCAATCCTTTACTAAAAAATGATCCATTTTGTTGTTCTATATATATATGCGAAATTTTTGACAAATGTCCTAACTCATTATAAAGTATTAACCATTTAAGCCATTTGTGTATTATCATTAAATTTAATTATTTTTAAAAAAATTATAAAAACTCATTTGTTGTTTACTCTACTTAAAACACTCTTTTTTCTATTTTAACCAAAATACTTTAATCTTGTTTCACTTAAAATATTCTTCTTTTATTACGGATCTTGTGCTCTTGTGCACATGCCTATCAAACTAAACTTACAACTCCATCCATGGTAAGTCTCTCTTAATGGGAAGAGACATTGGCATGGCAAAGAAGGTTGTAACTTTTAAGATGTCTTTGATCCCGTGCTTGGTGCTGTAAGATTCTTCCTTGTGCATTTATCATGGTGGTGTGGTGTATTCATTAAATAATATTGGAGTTTGTTTTTTATGTATTTTTTTGCAGAACCGTATTTGATAATAGCTATGAAATATCTTGGTGTCGATATATCAGAATTCTTTAACTTTGGTTTGAATTTGGATGAGGACAGCTACAAAGACTATATTGCAAAAAATTGGTAACTATTCTCCTTTAATGGTATTGTGTATCAAGTAAGCAAATTCTTAAGAGGATATATTTTTAACTTAGAAACAATACCAATTGAAGACTACCATGCGAAGCAAAATTCATGTTTATGAAAGTGGACGTGCAGTCTCCCATCCGTGTCCTCAGAACGCACATTAGTGGAATTAATATTACTAATTTAATATTAAATAAGTGTTAAATTGGTCAAAATGTGTCAAGGAGGGACTACATTAAAGGTAAGGATAAGCTAGATTGAACAGAATTGAAGTAAAAGGAAAATAAGGGAGGATTATAAAGGAAAGAAAATAAAAGTTGGGGGTTAAAAGGGAACTATGAGATGAGGTATCAAGAGCATAAGGAAAGTGTTCATGCTTACGGACACCTATAAAAAAAATGTAGAGATGTAAAGTGGAAGCAGAACGCTTCTGTTAATAGAGAACAAAGAAGGAAAAACAAAAGTAGGGTTGAAGACAAAATTGAAAACATCAAGTTCTCTCAGTGCCGGCTCAGCTATGATTGTTATACGATGGATCTTTGTCCATATTGTAATATAGACCAGAAGTCCATCACACGTATAAACTAAAAAATACACCATTTTTTTTTTTACGGTTTTGATTTTCAGTTTAGTTGTGATAGCAACTCTTTATTTTTTTTTATTTCATTTTTTTAAAATAATTTTTTTATTTGGAATGTGAAATGTAAGATGTGCTAAGGTGAAATTCTCGTGCAAGAATTTAAGCACCTATAACTTGTAAAATTTTTAAAAAAATTTATAACGTAAATATGCAAAAAGGAGAAAGATAGAAAGGTATATGTTGCTACTCTCTTTTTCCATTTTACACATATAACAACAAATTAGTAATTTGTTTTTTCATGTAATCAAGTATAAAGCCCGATGTTTCTCCATATTAGCATCCTTCCTAAAATCCATATGGGTTGTACAATTTAGCCATATGGACTAGCCGATTCACTCTTAAACCATGCTTGATATGCAGGGTTTGGAATTGGAGTGGGTGGATTATCAATGTTAGAATTATGGGTGAAGGAGCAGCAATGGTGCCATCGATGAAACTAGTAAGATCTTGTGAGTTCAATAGAGGTATGAGCTGAGTTATCCAGGCTAGATAGTTCCTGGAATTTAATTTGATGGAGAAGTTCAATTGCATGGAGGCAGAAGAAGGAGAAGAAGCAGAAGTGGAAAATTTATGTAAGAACAAGGGCAAAGAGTCAAATTCATATAAGTAAAAGTGTTTATGTGATAAGTTAAAAACAAGTTGAAGTGTTACATTGACAAAATTTAAAGTATAGGGAGCAAAGTGATAAAGTTATGCAAGTACAAGTGTCTATATATGCATTATGTCTATATATAAATGGCAAAAGGTTTATAGCCTCCATGGCTAATGCTGCTTATCAGTTGCATGACTGAGTTATTGCTCCAATGGTTGCACTGCTACTTTGAGACCCATGAGTAACACTTAATGAAGTTTTAACACTCATGCTACCATTATTTTTCATCTGCTCTATTTTCTTTTAAGTAGTAGCTTGCAAATTGTTGCTTGTTATTGTTGGACGTCCATCCCATCGAAGACCTGATGCTTTAAATCTCCTATAAGCAAGATTACCCTCATAAATAATTAGAGGTTTTATTGCAGCAACCTTCATATGGGTCTCTGCTAAAAATGTAGGCATTTTTTTTTCTAAATCTATCCACAAACATTGAGTTCTATAATGATAAAAATTTAGCAAAGTCAAAACCTAGCCTAAGGTTTATAGATTTATTAAAAAAAAAAAAAGTTGTCTGGTCTAACATATAAGTTTAAGGTATAAACTTATATTTAGAGTTGCTTGTCCTTTATTAAAAATAATATCAGTTGGTGGTTTGTCAAGTTTTTCTTTTTCATAGGTGCCTTTGCTTTGTCAACAAAATTTGTAGCTTTTGCTCTTTTTCTCAAATATGGACTCAACGAATGGTACCTATAGTTCATAACATAAACAAATCACTAAAATGTGAAACAATTTAATAACATGATAAGAATCTCAAATCAAATACTGTTAGTGTCAATTATTGCATAGTTTTATATTTAATTTCCATAGGATTTATTTGCATTTCTTTATATTTTATTATTTTATAATAAGTGTTTTATTATGATTTTAATATTCACTTAGTTTTATTTCCTTTTTAGTTTCTTATTTAATTTATGCACTTTTGGTATGTTTTTTTAGGAATTTTGCTTTCCTAAAGAGTCCGGGATTCAAGTCAATAATTAAGGAGCTGTTTTATGGAGTTATTTTCCTCATTGGAGGAGGTTTTGAAGGTGAAAAATTATTTCTTTGGTCCTTGGACAAATTTAGGGTATTTTTCTCTATAAATAGAGAATTTTAGCTCTAGGTTAAGAGAGCCATTGGTGGAGAAAAAGCACAAAAAAACCCTAGAAGATTGAAGGAACAAGAATTTGAAGATTGAAGATTAATTATAATTATTTATTTCTTCTTCTCTTTCTTGTATTTTTATTATGGGGTTTTCTTGTGAATTCTTGGAGATTATTTATAATATGTTAGGCTAAATAATTCTTTGTTAGAAATTGATGATCCAAATATGATCTAAGCTTCCAATTAAATAAACTCATTAGTTTTTGCATATTGTGTTTATTAATCTTAACGCTTGTTGTTGTTTGGCCACCAATAACATGATTTTAATTGGGATTATGCATTGAGAGATGGTAATTCTAATAGACCTATAAACACAAGTTTAACTTAACTCAAAATTAGAGATAAATTGAGTTGATTAAACTCCCATTGAGTTGTACTTCATAATTCATGATTTTGATATCTAGGTGTTTGGATTGCAATGAGAATTGGGTCTTTATTGCCTTGATTGATAATTGTGAATTTAAATTAATTAATACTTGAGAAAGATTGATTGATGCTTTAGAAAAAATCGGGATGTGCATAGCTAATTGAGTAGTAAATTTGGGTAGCTTAGTGATTGTGAGGTGATTTAATTCCTAGAATGTTTTGATTATTGATTGTTTATTTTTTAGAATTGAAAATTGCTTTTATTTTATAGGTTTATTTATTTGTTATTTAATTTTCTTTCAAAATTCCATATTCGAAGGCCTTAGACAATAAAGAATTAGGTTGATAGGTGATTAGAGCGAGTCCTCGTGTGAACAATATTTTTTATACTACTTGGCGATACCGTGCGCTTGCGGTTTTGCACAAACAAATACATACCTAACATTGTGAGTGCATGAAAAATTGAGTTGAGATACCCAAATTGTCACCTTCAAAATGTGCAACTGAACTTCTTTGTTGTATTGTTTCAATTTGGTTGAGAGGACTTAACGTTCACATTCATTCTCTTGCATCTAGCTTCATTGTGATCGTATTAAAGGCATTTGCTACATTTAATTTGAGTCCATTTCCTACATAATTTGCCACTTTTTTAGGCTCATCAAGGTCTTTTCTCCTACACCTGTAAGGCCTAGCAATCTTTTTCTTAAAATCTAGTGGCTTAAGATATAGCATTCCCATTCTGGTTCACAGAGTATCACTCCTAACTGGTTGTAGCACATAGCTACATGTCTTTAAAAAATATATCATTTTTATACCACACATTGCAAGCCTCTTCTAGGTTCAATTTTTATAATATATAGAAATAATCCCATGAGGACATGGTACATCGGTTATGTCCTAAGCTCGACAGGTGCAACTTTTCTTTTCTATATTAACTATGAGAGTGTACTTCCTTTCTTTCACCTCAAAACCTACTTTTCCATTCCAAGAACCTCACAATTGAAGAATCTTCCCATGTTCTTACCTAACTTGTTACTACAGCTTGGACTGAGATTTTACTACCATTTTATATCCTAATTTTGCTTTTGTTATATTCTAGTGATCATTGCTTTACTGATATACTCTCTTCACATGCTTATATAACCTGAGGATAATTTAGATACAATTAGATACTTAGGTGTACCATTAAAAATGAAAAAAAAAATTAAAATTAATTTTTAAATTTATTTTAAGAGTGATAAGATTATAATTTGAAAACATTTTTGACAAGAGGATAAAACTATAATAAGTATCAAATTTAGATGACATGGTACATAAGAGTATCAAATCTTAAACATTTTTGACACATATAAGTCATTGAAAATAATTTTGACTAATTTAGATGACGTGGTATACCAAAGTTACCACATCATAATCCAACTCAACAAAAATTATCATATCATAATGCTACACCACTATTTTCATAATATTTTTTTATGATAATTTTATTTTTACTTTTTATACTCAACCTTATAAAATAATGGTCAACAGTCTGATGAAGAAGGTGACATGACAGTGTTACATGATAATTTTTATTGAGTTAAACTATGTTGTAACAACTTCAATGTGCCACATTATCTAAATTAGTTGGAATTATTTTGGATGACTTCCCTATGTAATTAAAATCAATATTTTGTAACAAAAAGATATAAATTTAAATTATGAAACCGAAATGAAATTTAACATAAAGTTTGATAACCTCTGATAGAATTTTACCTGAAAATAATATTAAAATTTAGGAATCAAATTGAAATGGAAAAATTACAAAAATGGTGTCTAAACTTTTCAGTTTAGTCTATTTGAGTGCCTCACCTTTTTTTTTCCAAGTGCTCGAGCTTTAAAAATGCTTACCAAATCAGTGCTTTTAGTCAGTGAGCTAATGAGTGTGTGTTTAGGCAGACGAATTGGGCTCCACTTACTACTCAATTATCTTCTACATCACCATCCACACATATAATATAAAGTAAAAGATGAAAATAACCCTTACAATTTGCACTAAGGAGACAAAATAACCATCGTATACTTAAAAGGAAAAAAAAAACCTATATACTTAAAAAAACAACAAATTACTATAGCTATTGATTTTGAAAGCTAACAAATTAGGGTTCTTCTTCTTCTTCACAGAATCACCCTAAGTGTGTGAAATAAAAGAAAGAAAAAAGGAGAATTTATTTGCAACAATAAGTGATGTTAGGACAGCATTCTTAAGAAAATAGCCCATGGTTTTATTCTTGAATGAGGCTTTAATTACTAACCTTTATTTAAATAACTCTTTATCTAATGTTATTTGAATTCTATGGCAAGAATTTGATTATGTGTTTCCTAAGGAGATACCCACGGGATTGCTGCTAATCAGAGTAATTGAGCATCAAATTGACTTTATTGTTGGAGCTTAAATGCCTAATATGCCAGCCTATAGAAGTAATACTAAGGAGATAAAGGAACTTTAAAAGGCAAGTAAAAGAGGTTTTGGATAACAGCTATATTAGAGAAAGTATAAGTGCATATGTTATTCCAGTTTTATTCATGCATAAAAAGGATGGTACTTGGCGAATATGCATTGATTGTAGAGCTGTCAATAATATTACTATGAAGTACAGAATCTCATTCCTTTATAAGATGACATGTTAGATAAACTGCATAGGTCTTATGTGTTTTCTAAAATTGACTTGAAAGTGGTTACCATTAAATTGGTGTGCATGAAGGTGATGAATGGAAAACTGTATTTAAAATAAAATATGGGTTATATGAATGGTTGGTAATCCCTTTCATCCTGACTAACATACCAGGTACTTTTATAAGGTTAATGAACTATGTTTTGTGTGCATAGAAAAGTTTATTGTAGTTTATTTTGATGATATACTTGTGTATAGTAGGAGTGTAGAGTCTCATATTGAACTTTTAAGTCTTGCTTCTATTACTCTTAAGAAAGAACATTTATTTCCTAACCTCAATAAGTGTTATTTTTATTTTAGTTCAATTGTGTTTTTAGGTTTTGTTGTGTCCACTAAAAGTATCGAGGTTGATGAGGAAAAAGTTAAGGCAATCAAAGAGTGGTCAACTCTTAAGTCTATCATTGAAATGTGAAGTTTTCATGAATTACATAAGTTTTATTGGCATTTTGTGAAGGACTTTACCATTATTAGGATGCCTTTGACTAAGTAGTGAAGAAAAGTGTAGGTTTTAAATGTGAGAAAGATCAAGAAGATGCATTTTAACAAATTAAAGAGAAATTATATAGTTCACTATTCCATGAATTATCTAAATTTAGTAAGAATTTTAAGATAGAGTGTGATGTATTTGAGATTGGCATTGGGGTTGTTTTAATGCAAGAATAAAGACTTGTTGCCTATATTAGTGAGAAACTTAATGGGGCAACCTTAAATTATCCTACCTATGATAATGAGCTTTATGCATAGATGAGGACATTAGAGATGTGGTAGCACAACTTAAGGCCGAAGGAGTTTATTATCTATACTGACAATGAGTCCTTGAAGTAGTTAAAAAGGACAATGAAAGTTAAACCAAAGGAATGCTAGGTGGATAGAGTTTATTAAGACATTTCCTTATGTTATCAAGAACAAACAAGGCGAGGAAAGTGTTGTAGCTGATGCACTTTCAAGAAGGTGCACATTACTTAATTCTATAAATACTATATTATTAGGTTTTATTTTTATTAAGGATTTATATCCTAGTGATTTTGTTTTTTGTAATGTGTGTGAAGCATGTGAAAAGGTAGCCTTTGATAAATTTTATAGACAATATGGATATTTGTTTAAGGAAAATGAACTTTGCTTTCTTTAATGTAGTATGCATATGTTTTTAATGAGGAAAGCTCATGGGGAGGTTTAATGGGGCATTTTAGTGTTAAAAAGACTTTCAATGTGCTTAGAACATTTCTTTTGGCCACATTTAAAAAAAGATGTAAAGCGTATTATGCCTTATGGTTTATATATATATTTTAGATGTGCCTAGTGAAACTGGATGTATATTTCTATAAATTTTATATTGGGTTTACCGAGGTCCAAAATGGGTTGAGATTGTGTGTTTGTTTCTTTTTTTTTTATAAGTTTAATAAGATGGTGCATTTAATTCCTTGCAATAAGGTTGATAAAGAAACAAGCATTGCAAACTTATTTTTTAAGGAGATTGTTTAGTTACATGATGTGCTAAAAAGCATTGTGAGTAATAGGGATACAAAGTCCTTGAATCACTTTTAGTGTACATTGTGGAACAAGTTAGGGACAAAGTTATTATTCTTAACAATGTGTCATCCTCAATCAGATAGGAAAATACAGGTGTTAAAAAAACTTTAAGTACATTGTTGTAAGCATTTATTGGAAAAAATTTAAATAGTTGGGAGGAAAATATACCATTTATTAAGTTTTATATAATATGAATGTTCATACTACTATGAGGTTTTTTCCTTTTGAAGTGATATATGGGTTTAATCCTCTTACACCTCTTGATTTATTGCCTTTACCTCCAAAAGAGCAAATTAATTTAGATGGTGCAAAGAAGGCTAAATTCATGCAAAATTTACATAAGAAGGTTACAATGAATTGAGAGGAAAAATGAATAATATCCAAAGCAAGTTAACAAAGGGTACAAACAAATTGTATTTGAACCGATAGATTGGTTTTGGGTACATATGCACAAGGAAAGGTATCCTTCCTAAAGAAAATTCAAGTTACAACTATGGACTGTGTGATGATGGTTCATTTCAAGTGGTAGAATGCATTAATGATAATGCCTACAAGATTAACCTACAAGGTGAAAGTAATATGAGCACTACTTTCAATGTGGCCAACTTAATTCCTTTTGATTTTGATGTAAGTTTTGATTCAAGGATGAATCCTCTTAAGGAAGGATGGAATGATAAGAATCAAAGTAAGTAATTAAGAGCTTTCAAGGATCCATTACAAGGGATTGGAGACCCAGTGACAAGAACTCAAGTCAAACAAGTTCAAGAGGCATTTAATAAGGTGATTTGCAACATTCAAGCTAAGGAGAATATTCATTTTGAAGACTTAAAATTGGAAGAACCATCACTAAGGCATGTGTCTCTATCTTGTGTCCACTACACACCTTGAGACATGCCATGTCTCTAGCCCATATTAGCTTTTCCTAATTTTGAAGAATTTGAATTTTCATCTGGAGGGGAACATGAACTCCAACATGATTGTGTATCATTTGTTGACATGATTTTAGATTTTCTTATTTTGTTTTGTTTTAATTCCTTTTTTTTTTATTTAAGGCTAGGATTTCAAGCCCTAAATTTATGAGTTTTTCTATTATAAATAACCTAGTTCTTGATGTAATAAACATCTTTTAGAGATTAATAAAATTTTCTAGGAATTTATTTCCTTTACTTCTTGCATGAATTTTATTATCCTTATCAAGCAAATTTTTTATGGCAGCTATCCTTATTCTATATCCCCCTCCTTTTCTCTTCTTTATTTTAGGGTATGATGGAATTATACAATAAATTAATTTGATTAACTTGTAATGAATGTTCTTAGGTTTAATATACTTAAGGTTTGAGTTGGTTAATTCAAAGAGAGTTTAGAGCTTCTTCTTTATATTGTACTCTTTATATTAATTTTTCTGTCTCTGAATTTAGATAAATTATTAAATGTGTGTAGGCTGATTCAAGATTGCTAGGGTTATCAAGATCAAATCGGTGCTAGGGCAAATGTTAGAATGGCTAGTGAACCACTTGTTCACTTAGATGAAGACTTATTCTCCTAAGTTGATTGCCTGTATTAGAGATAAGCTGGTGATAAGATTAAATATTTGAATACTTGTAAAGTTATTTAGTTTGTTAGTTTGTTACAACATCAGCTCCTTATGTAATTGTATCTGTATATATATTTTCACACACTAAATATACAGGGTACACACTTAATAGACAATAATATTATTGAGTTGGTATCACAGCAGCTCTTTTGAATACACCATGTGTACAAACTCTTCAATTTCATCTTCTACCTCATCTTCTTCTTCAACTCAATTACCGACTCTTATTCCTCTTTTAAACTCATCTTCCTCAACATCTTCTCATCTACATCAATCTTTTTCTATTAAACTAAATTCTAAAAACTACATACCTTGGAAACTTCAATTCCAACCTTTATTAAAATTCTATGACCTTCATGACATCTTAACCGGCAATGAACTACCTCTACCCAAAAAAATTCTCAACTCAACCTCTTCAAATATGGAACTAAATTCCGAGCTTACCTTCAATCATATAATAAAGATCAAATGTTGTTTTCATGGATGCTCTCTTCCATTTTTGAAGAAATATATCCACATCTCATAGGCCTTAATTCCTCTTCATCAGTATGGAAGGCTTTGGAGACTACTTATGGCGTTGTCAATAATGCCCAACGCACTGGGTTATATATTGAACTTCACAACCTAAAAAAGGTTGATAAATCCATATCTGATTATTTGTTTCAAGCTAAACAGATTGTTGATTCATTGGCCTTAGCTGAACAGGCTCTTTTTCCGGTCAAATTCAATGCTATTATATTCAGGTAGCTTAGGTCTGATTTTAATGATTGTATTGGTGCTCTTCAGCAACGCATTGATCCCCCTCTTTTCCATGAATTGCACAAGTAACTTGTAGCTTATAAGTTGCTACTTAAATCTTAATAAGCATCTTTACCAACAATTAACCTTGCTTATCAGCCTACGCACAATAATTCCTCATTCTGCCATCAACAATTCTCACCTCGCTCAAATAGAGGACGTAGTGGTTGTAGAGGTTTTCACTCTTTTCTCAGTCACCGAATGTTGCTTGTCAGATTTGTGGATGTCAAAATCATTTCGCTTTTGAATGCTGATGATGTTTTTATCAGAATCTTACTACTCGTTCTTCTCCTCGGTCGGTTCATAGTGATTCTCAGTTTGGTGATTCTTACCGAACTCGACAGTCCTCTTTTAATCTATAAGCTCAACTCTCCTTACTTAGACCACCACCATCTATATCAGAATTTGATTAGCATTCAGACAGTGGCGCCAGTCATCATATAACATCAGATTTAGCATCTCTTCATACAACTGAAGAATTTAAAGGTACTAATAAGGTTATCATTGGAAACAGTAAAGGTATTCCCATTACTCATATTGGTCAAAGTGCAGTTTCTTCTTTACATAATTCTTTCCTTTCTCTTAAAATATTCTTCATGTTCCCGATATTGCTAAGCCATTAATTTTAGTTCATCGATTATGTAATGATAACAATTGCTCAGTTGAATTTTTTCCTAGTCATTGTCTTATGAAGGATTGTCAAACTAAGGAAGTACTACTTCGAGGAACGAGTGACTTGGGGCTTTACAAGCTGCACTCCGTGCCATTTACTTCTTCTTCTCCAATTATAGTTTCTCTTTCCACTTTAGAAACTTGGCATCAATGTCTAGGTCATCCCAATTGGGTAGTTGTTCGTCATCTTCTTCATCAGTTTCAATTACCATGCAAGAATAAAGTTTTGTCTACCGATAATTTCCATGCATATTGTTTAGGCAAAATGCATCGCTCTAGTTTGTCGCTCATAAATTACAGAAGTTCTCAACCTTTAGAATTAATACATGCTAATGTATGGGGTCCTACCCCTATTCAAACTTCTAATGGAGATAAATATTTTTTTATTCTTATTGATGACTGGGGAGGTGAATTTTGCCCACTGTTTAAACATTTTCAAAACACTGGCATTCACCATCGTATAACTTACCCTTATACTCATGAGCAGAATGGTACTGCTGAACGTAAAATTTGGCATATTATGGATATTGGTTTAGTATTATTAGGTCAATCTAATATATCATTTAAATTTTGGCATTTTGCTTTTAAGACAACTGTGTTTCTTGTTAATAGGATGCCCTGTCAATCATTAAAAAATCAAATTCCTTTTCATCTTTATACAAAAAATATCCTAACTATTCCTTCTTTAGAGTTTTTGGATGTACTGCATATCCCTTGTTAAGGCCTTTCAATAAGCACAAATTTTCTTTTCAAACAAAAGCTTGTGTATTTCTTGGTTACTCACCTCACTATCTTGGCTATCAGTGTCTTAATAAGGAAATAGGGAGAATTTATATGTCTCATCATATTAAATTCAATGAATATGAATTTCCATTCAAATTACAATCTTTTACACCGATCACACCACCTCCACAATCTTCAAATTCATCTTTCAATCAGGTGCAGTTACCCTTGCCACAAGTCTCATGTTTCCAATAGTCCTTCTAAGGTATGAACTCTTCTTCTCCTACTTCTCTTATACCACTATCTTCTCCCACCCGATCCCTTTCTATCACCACACCCAACAACCTTCCCTCCATAATGCCAACAACCTTATTTACACTAACCTCAAAATCGTCATCCAGCTCTACTTCTTCTTAAACTAAATCTCCTCACATTTTATCTAAATCTCCAACACCAAGCATTCTTAACCATAATTCGAATATTTTTAATTCGAATGGATTAAAATTATTCGTTGATCTCCAATCCTCATCTTTATCACTCCCTACCAAACCCATCCATCTTCAGAACCCGAATAACCAAAACAGTCCACCCCAACATCTGAACCTCTTCACCATTATAATATGACTCTTTGCCCTACAACAATGGCCAAAACCTGACATTATGCTTTACTCTCTCATACTCCTTCGAAAACTGAACCAACCAGCTATACTCAAGCACAACAATTCAGTCAATGGCACATTGCTATGGATACTGAAATGGATGCCTTACATCGCACGCACACTTGGGACCTAGTACCACTACCTCCGAATGCTAATATTGTAGGTAATAAATGGGTTTATAAGATCAAAAGGAAAGCTAATGGTGATATTGACAGGTTCAAAGCTTGTAAGGTTGCTAAGGGATATAGTCAAGAATATAGGTTGGACTATATCGAAATGTTCAGTCCTGTGGTCAAGCCAGTCACAGTCAGGATTCTTCTTTCCATGGCGATTTCACAAAATTGGAAATTATGTCAGCTGGATGTAAGCAACGCTTTTTTACATGGTGACTTAAGTAACACAGTGTACATGGTACAACCTTAGGGTTACATTGATAAATAAAAACCCAATTATGTTTGTCAACTTCATAAGTCACTTTATGGCCTGAAGCAGGCTCCTCGTGCATGGTTTCAGAAATTGAGTGGTTTTTTACAAACACTTCAGTTTTCTAGTTCTCACTCTGATCCCTCTTTATTTATTTATTTTAAAGACAATATTCAGTGCTTTATACTTATCTATGTCGATGATATTCTTCTCACAGGGAACAATAATGCTTTTCTTGCTTCTATGTTTCTCAATTATCTTCAGTATTCACCTTAAGGGACCTTAGTTCATTGCACTATTTTTTGGGAATATAAGCCACTATGCATCCTCATGGTCTTCTTTTATCTCAGAAAAAATATATCACTGGGATTCTTGAGTTAATGGGTATGACTATATGTAAACCTATATCCACTCATGTGGTGCTAGGTACATCTTTGTTTAAAGATTCATCACCCTCTCTTACTCTTGATGAAGTATTGAAATTTTGTAAGTGTTGTGGGTCTTCGCAATATGTCACTTTTACAAGACCTAACTTGATGTTTGTTGTTAATAAACTCACACAGTTTATGCACTCTCCCACTCAACTTCATTTGTAGACAATGAAGAGAGTCCTTCGGTATCTCCAAGGAACCAAAAATGACAGTTTGCTCATCTCATGCAATACCAATTTCAATCTCATAGCCTTTGTTGATGCTGATTGGGTGGGTAGCTTGGATGATAGAAAATCAACTGGTGGTTATCTCATTTATATGGGCAAAAACTTGATATCTTAGCAATCCAAAAAACAGCAAACTGTAGCTAGAAGTTCCACCGAATCCGAATTCAAAGCTGTGGCAAATGTTACTGTTGAGCTTCGATGGCTTACCCATCTTCTTCATGAACTTCATTTTCCTCTTACCAAAATTCCATAAGTCTGGTGTGATAATCTCGGTGCAGTTTTTATTTCTTCAAATGCTGCTTTTACTGTAAGAATAAGACATGTTGAGGTTGACTACCACTTAGTGCGAGAGCAAGTGGCTGCAAAACTTTTAAGCATTAGATTGATATCCACCAAAGATCAACTAGCGAATATCATGACCAAGCCATTGCCCAAACCAGCATTTCAATTTATCTTCACTAAGCTACAGCTTACACCTTGTTAGCCTAGGCTTATGGGGGGATATTAGAGATAAGCTAGTGATAAGATTAAATATTTGAATACTTGTAAAGTTGTCTAGTTTGTTAGTTTGTTACAACAACAGCTCTTTATGTAATTGTATCTATATATATATTTTCACATGTTGAATATACAGGGTATGCACTTGATATACAACAATATTATTGAGTACCTGTGTAGTGGTTCAGTTGCCTCTTTTGACTAGAAAATTGAAACTAAAATTTCCTTAAATTTGAATTAAGAATTACACTAATGAGACTTTTTTTGTTAAGTAGTTGTGTATTGCTTATATATAAATCAAAATTAATTATCAAAACTTGAACCACATTGTAAAACTTATGCTTTGTATACTACTTTCAATTTTGGAGAAAAATGAAGTTTAATATTAGTCTTTCTGAGCTGAATTTGAACTCCAAATGCCATAAAGATACATAAAAACTATTTATGTTTAAAGATGTAAAATAGAATTTCACAAACTCACCTACACCTCAATTGCATAAATAGGGCTTATATCCTATATGGTTGCCTAAATTTATCCATTATTTCAAAATAGTTCCTTAATTTTGATTTATTTCTTTTGAGTTAATTAATATATATTTTATTTTAAAATGGTACCTGCAGTAGAATTTTAATCCTTTAACTTTCAGTGTAGTCCATAGATCTCAAAGAGTTTATAATTCTATTTTACAGTGTTTTAATACCACTCAGGGTGAACTTGCTCGTACTTAGGCAGAAATAACGAGCTACTTAGGGATTAGTTATTTTAAAATCTAAAATTTCTATACATTTTTAACTTTTCATACTCATTGAAGTATCAAGAGCTAACAAGAAGACCCCAAGGTTCTCTATTCTTGAGAAAATCATTTTCAAATTCACTTTATCTTAGACTCAATTCTCTTAATTGTCCAAAATATACCTAAAAATAAAGATGCCTCTTTATTTTTTGCCCTCAATTCTCTTTATTTTTTGGAATATACTTCCCTTTTAAAGTAATCCAAGTTGTTGCAAGTAAAGGAAGACTTTTTGCAAATGATAATATTAATAATTTAGTAATGTCAATTCTGATACAAGTAATGCAGATATGCAATTTGTTATTGTTCAGCCTCAAAAATGAAGGAATCGGCCCAAGCACCTTTTGATTGTTTAAAATAGGTTCGTGTGATCCTTTTACAATTTCGCAGAAATGGGTAAAAGAATAAGGGATTTTATCACCAGCTCGAGGTAGTGACAGGGGCAAGAAACAGGTTCAAGTCCTTTATAACCTCTCTGATTTAAATCAAACAAGAGGTTTAGCTCCACTGGGAAGCTATTGATCACTAGGATCAAATGATAATAGAGGCGTCTTTGAGAAAATGAACTGATAATATATTGAGTTTGTGTAAAAATGTCTAGAGAGCTCATTCAATGCAAGGACCTTGGCTTTTATAAGCCTCTGAGTCCGATTGGATAAGGAAATAAAATAAAAAGGAGACTTTCCTAAATGAACTAAAGGAAACAAATCACTAAATAATCCTTCCTAATTTTTTTTATCTACTGTAAGGTAAGTTTTACGAATTATCCAGAATCAAGGTGATGATGAAAACTTGCCCATAATAGATCCCTAACCACCTTGTTGCCATAATGTAATTTTCAAATGACGAATGGGCTTCAGGAAGGGGTTGGGCTGGCCTCAATGGTCTGGGCTACATGTCTTAGGCCATTTTGGGCCAGTGTAAACAATGCCCCCTAGGATCAGTGTCTGAAGCCATGGCTGAAGTCCTAATTATGTTGTCCCTAAAGCCCAACAATGGCCCATATGAGAAACCCTGGTCCAAACGCGCCTAACCTACAGCTTTTAATCTTTTACTGCCTATGTGAGGGGTACTTTAGTCATCTGTCGTGCCTTTTCACCTCCCCGAACTATGCCTATAAAAAGGGAAGGTCCTAATCATTTAACCCACTTGCTATAGAAAAATACTTTCCCTCCCTATCAGAGCTTCTCTCTTTTATCCTTCCAGCACTCAAGTCTCCAGTTCTAAGGTTCTTCGCCATAGGTAAGTCTCTTGATTTTGCTATTTTCTTTCCATCGGTCTTTCAAGTCTACTAATTGCTTGCTATTCTCAGCCCCTTCATAATGGGAAAATCCAAAAGACCTGGTAGCTCACAAATTGACCCAGAGACCGATCCATTTACTAGACTGGAAAGGGCAAACAACATAACTCAGGCTTCTACTACCACCTCAGAGGTACTTATTAAACTTCCTGGTCGCCCTGGCACTCTTATTCTTGGCCCGGTACTACTAGAAGAGGATAAATGGGTTGCAACTTTCATCCCTGTTTATAAAAAGAACGATCCCCCTAGGTTCAATCGGCCTAATGACCTGACACTCAGGAATAAGAACATACCCCATTAGGTCCTGGCCGAATCCCTCTAAGGACTACTTCGTCTAAAAACCGTGTATTCATCCTTGTGGAAGGATATAGGCATTTTTGAGCTTCTTCAATTTTCCAAGACTAAGGTCCCTATTAACAAACCTTTGATATCGGCCTTATCACTGTTATGGTCACAGTCTAGCAATGCTTACATGTTTAGAGGAGGATTAATGACCATAACCCTTCTCAATCTAGCTGCTTTATTTGGCCTACAACCTTTTGGCTACGAAGTCAGTCCTCGACTAAAGGCCAATCTTTCCAAACACCAAATGTTTTTTAAAAAGGAACATGTTAGCTATGGTCTCTTCATAGCATTGAACATGAAATCTAACCCATCGCCCAATAAAACTGAGTATGTTGCCTTTCTGTTGTATTGTTTGTGCTGATTCGTTGGCTACCCCAGCTCCATAAAAGTAACGAAGGAATTTCTACCTCTTGCCATAGCTTTAGCTGATGGTTGGCAATTGGAACTAAGTCCCTTCATTCTAAGCCAGTTATACAGGGGCATGCATCATCTCATGCCCGATCATGAAAGGGACGACTTCAAATCGGGATTAGGTCTGATATGGATAGCTCAGGTCTGGTTCATGGCATATTTCCAGGATATAATGAATCATCCTGCCAGGCCCGTTTTTAAGTCAGTTGGGAGCTATGCCTCCTGGGTTCTTTCTTTTGAATCCCAGTTTTCTTTCTTCAGAGAATACTTCCATTTTTCTGCACAACACCTCAGACCATTCAGACGCATTACTACGCCCCTTTATCCCTGCAAGCTTCTGTCCTTCATGGATTTTTGAATATTTTTCTAAACATAATCCTTGCCAAGATTAGATATCGGCCTGGCGGAGTATATTGATTACGAGAGATCTTCCTTTCGGTCTTGACTTGGACCCGAGAAATAATAAATGTGGTGTGGAAATTTATAACCCACACTTGGTAGCTAGGCAATTCGGTCTTTGCCAATCTCTCCCTTGCCCTTCTTTACACTCGTATAACTTCCCCTCTTATGAGCAGCATACTTTCAATTTTGCCAAATTAACACCTCAACTTGATCATAGTTTATTATATAAACATTTGTAGTTGCACGAATTTGCCACTTTAGCCCCTATACTTGCATAAATTTGTCACTTTACCACTATGTGTATGTTGACGTGTCATTCCACTTGTCTTACCAACAGTGCAATAAGTGTTTATATAATAGGTTATATACAAGTTGAGGTGTTAAATTGGCAAAACTAGAAGTACATGGAGTAAAATGACAAATTCATACAAATACAGATGGTTGTATATGTAATATACCTAATTTATACTATTTACATCATTGACTTGTTTGAGGCTTTGTTAAATTTGCAACTATTGATTATGTCTATATCATGATAAAATTATCTTATCTAACATAGCATATGAAAGAAAATAAGATATTGTTTAAGCATTTAGGGATGAAGAATACTAAAATCTAATCCATATTTGCACAAATAATTCATGACATAATATATTCATAGCCTCCTTTGTTTATCATTTTTTGTTAGTTTGACACCTCAACTTATAGTTTTATCATTTTAACACATGAACTCGCCTAAAATACGATTGTGAACCTGTCAGCACATGGAGTATAGTATAACTAATCAATAGGTATCACATCACAAAGGTTTGACTGATTAAAAATTGCAAATACAGGTGTCAAATTGACAAAATGTGACAAGTTTAGGAGGTGCTAGATGCATTACGTCATCAGATAAGTGAAGATTAGTGCATTTAGACAAATTTAAGTATTGAAAAGACAAACCTGTAAATTGAGGTGCCAAATCAACAAATTATACAAAATATAAAGGATTGCAAATGTATTATTTCATGATTCATCACATTCTATTCTATTTTAATATTTTATACATTTTCTCGAGTCTTTGTTGAATTTACAATCATTAATTGTGTTAATGTCACATGAAACTCATCTGACGTGAAATATTCCTCAGAAAAAAAAAACATTGCATGTGAAATAATTAATTAAAGTAATAAATTATTTATAAAATAAAAAATTTCATCCAATCTTCCACCATTGTTAAACATCCAATGATTCTTACAAGGTTAACAGTCGGAACAATTGTTTACCAAAAAAGTACTACTATTTGCCTTATATAATGTTTTTATTTATTGTTTTTTTTTTTTTTGAACAAGAATGTTTTTATTTATTGTTAAGAAGTCTATATAATGTCCTATATTCCCGTTGATCACTTGACATGTGGAGCGCCCTCAAGCAATGCAATGCAAGCGGTTCTATTTTTATGGCTGTTCACATTCAGGTCCTTGCAATTTAAATATTTTTTTGAGCATTTGTGAAATTTGTAGTTACTATTTGTGTCATTGTCGGTTAGATTGTCTTTTATTTTATTTTATTTTATTTGTTTAAAATTATTGTGCAAAGACTAAGAAAACTATTAAATCATTTTTTATTGCAGCTCCAGCCCGATTTGACTTTTCAAATTTGAAGTTTGAACTCGATTCAAATTTGATCAAGCTTTTTCTTAAGTTCGAACTCAACTCAATCAAATATTATTCAAACTCGATTTGAAATCGACTGTTTTCGATAAGATATATTTATAGTTATATTAAAGTATAATCATATTAAAATAAAAGGTAAAATAGTAAATATATAGAAGTTCAATTAAGTTCACAAACCTATCAAGTAAAGAGTTTGAACTCGATTTGATAACCTACTCGAGAAGCTCGGTCTCAAATTTGACACCACAATAATCGAGTGGCTTTCGAAAAAAACAATCCCAAGTAGTTTGTAATTCGATTTGCTCGGTGATACCCCTATATAACATACATGACTATTGGTCTCATATAATGTTTTACTTATTACTAATAGGACTTTGTCCTATATAATGCTTTATTTATTACTAAAAATTATACAACTAAAATATTTTATGATAATTGATTATAGTTACTTTCTTTTCGAGAAAGTTGATTATAGTTACTAAAACATATAAAATTGAAATAATTCAAATTTATGAGTTAATGTTAAAAATTAATAATGTATTGTATTAGTATGCCAAAAATTATTAAAAATTATTATTTTAAAATAATTAACTGTAATATACCACCTTAAAAAATTTAATTATATATATACATAATTTTAAAAATTTAAAATAATATTATCCATATGTATATTAACATATACAAATATCAAAATAATTTAAGACAACATGTTAAATAATTTTAATATTATATGTATTAATAGAAAAATTAATATTATAAATAAATAAATTTTAATATTTCAAAATTTTTAAAATTTTTATTGATGAATAATTAAATTTATCTAGTAATATAATATTATTTTAAATATATTTGGTCCTTAAAAATAATTTTAAAAATAAATTCTGATTTTTTTGTAAAAATGCTTACAAAAATAAGGACTAATTAATTAACTGGACTATTCGAATTTATTGTGATTTTTAATATGATATTTGTATATTTTAGAATGTAAGTGAAATGAAATGTTAGGGCAATTTGACCTTTATTTGTTTACATGTAGCCTTAATATTATTAGTCAAAATATTTTTGCAAAATCAAAGAGTTTTTTTTTTTAATAAAAGGCTAGAGATTGTATAAGATCTTATATTAGTTTTTTTAATCTTATATTGTATAAGATTTTAATAGAAAATCAAAGAGTTAGCTCACTTGTATTATATTCAATATGGTATGGTTCATTGATCACATGACTTAGCACGTTTCGTTGATCACCTTACATGTGGTTCTAATATTTTCTCACTATTCACGTCCAAGTCCATGCATTTTAATACTTTATGGTCCTTTAATTTACAAACTATCAATTGTGTTATAAATGTTAAATTGCTTTACCTAACATGTCGTATCATTTTCAAGTAAAGTTTGAAAACATTAAAGTTTAATTCATAATCTAATTTCCCATATGCTTTCTTGAGTTTACGTTGTGTTAATGTTTCATAATTATTTACTTCATTTGAGTCATTGTCGAATTTTCATTTCATAACTTTTCGTAATCATATCAAATTAATTATTTTATCTTTCTTAATATGTAAAATAAAATAAAAATTATATCAATGTTAATTTTAAATTGCCTTATCTACCATGATATATTATATATGACAAAGGTTTAAAAATAAATAAATTTATCATAAAATTTAAAAATATTGAAATCTAATTTCCATCCAATTTAATATACTATTTGTTTGTGTTTAGGCAGTTTTAGTGTTTTATAAATTTTTATTTCAATTTCAATTTTTTCTAAATGATAGATAAATTGAAACAATATATTTTTAAAATAATAAACTACGTAAAACGGTGAAAACATTGGATTCTAACCATTATTATTATTTCAACTACCTCTTTATCATGTATTAATAGCAATGTACAGTAACCTTTTTAGATTATTATTATTATTATTAAAATTTAATCTTTTTTTTTTCATTTATCTGCAAAAAATATATAAAAATTAAATTTCAAGATTTAGCAACTAATTTATCTGTCGGTAATCCGTCAAAATTATTAACATTTTATTTTTTATAATTAAAGTTAGTGACGGATGGATACAGATAACCGTCGCTAATTTGTTGAAAATTAACAATGGAGGTTAGACATTCGGGGATCAAAACGGATTTCCTTCCATCGTTAATCCTTTGTTACTTTTTGTGATGGATTATATATTTCATTGCTACTTTTGTTAGTGGCCATAATTTTACCTACTGACAATATCCATCGCAAATAGTTTTTTAATAACGGATTAACTATAGCTAATCCTCTTTCTTTCGTAGTGTTTAAATATATGTATATAATCCTATGTACTTATCATTTTTTTGTCAGTTTGACATTTTAATTTATAGTTTTGCCATTTTGACATCTGAACTTAGCTAAAATGCACTAATTTACACTAATATAATGACATAATACATCTACCGTCCCCTGTACTTGCCACTCACCTCTAGTTGTAGTTTTTGGTCAGTCAAACTCTTATGATGTGACACATGCTTATTTATTATTTCATGTTACGCGTGCTGATAGAGGTTTTAAAATTGCATTTTAGCCAAGTTCATATGTCAAAATGGCAAAACTATAAGTTGAAGTGTCAAATTAACAAAAAATGACAAATACGAGGGGCCATATATGTATTACGCCTATATGTACAATAATTTATTAAAAGGAAAAAAAACAAAAATTGTATAAAAATAATAGTTAATATTTTCTAATTTTTTCTAAATGATAAATAAATTGAAACAATATATTTTAAAATAATAAACCACTTAAAACGGTGAGAATATTAGAATCTAACCCATGATTCAATTTCACACACAATCTACTTAACTCTAGGGTTTTAATAATTTAGACGGCATATTATGTTTAAAGACACATGTACTTGATAAATATGGACGTGCTATATACATTATGTCATATTAATACATATAAACAAATTTAAGTGTTGAAAATATAAAACTGTAATGTAAGATGATAAATCAATAAATTATATCAAGTATAAAAGATAACAAAAGTATTATGTCATCATTCATCACATTCTATTCTATTTTAATCTTTTATACATTTTCTCGAGTCTTTGTTTTCTCGAGTCTTTCTTGAATTTACAATCATTAATTGTGTTAATGTCACATGAAACTCCTCTGACATGTGAAATATTCCTCAGAAAAAAAAAAAAAAAAAAAAAGAAGAAACATTGCATGTGACATACCACATGAAACTCATATGACATGTGAAATATTCCTCTGGAAAAAAAAAAACATTGCATGTGACATAATTAATTAAAGTAATAAATTATTTATATTGTTGTTAAAAATAAATAAATAAATTATTTATTTATTTATAAAATAAAAAAATTCTTCCAATCTTCCTCCATTGTTAAACATCCAATGATTCTTACAAGCGTAACAGTCGGGACAATTGTTTTTTTAATGACTTCATGTTCGTTGATATGTTGACGTATTATTATTTTGTTTTTTTTCGGTCAGGTTACCTATTATCTTATATCATGAAGTCTATATAATAAAATAAACTACTATTTTTTTTTTTTTTTTGAACTGGAAAATAAACTACTATTTGATTGACCAAGAAAAGTACTACTATTTGCCTTATATAATGTTTTTATTTATTATCAAGAAGTCTATAAAATGTCCTATATTCCCGTTGATCACATGACATGTGCAGCGCCCTCAAGCAATGCAATATAAGTGATTCTATTTTGGACAGGATGCATGTCGCGACTCTGTCGCTACTGGACTTTATGCCTATTTTATTCTTTTATTTTTTTTAATTTTATTATTTTTTTTAAATTTTAATTTTTTTATTTAAATTTAAATTTTAAATTATACATAGTTAAATCCGTCGTATATTAGTGAAATTTATTTTATTTTTTAAAATCTAAAACCTAAGTTGTACATGGATGAATCTATTATGTAAGGATTTAAATACCCGTAATTTGTAAATTTTTTTTAATAATTAAATGAAAAAAAAAAATTTTTTTGAATCTAAAATCTAAGTTGCACACAGGTGAACCTGTCGTGTAAGAATTTAAACACCCTAAGCCTCTAAATTTTTTTTTAATAATCTAATGAAAAAAATTTTTAAACTAGGGGTAAAACGATAAATGTGTTGTGAGTTGCGATGCACTGTAGCGTCGCAACTTGCGACACAAATCATTTCTCTTCTATTTTTATGGTTGTTCACATTCAGGTCCGTGCAATTTAAATATTAAAAAATTTACAGAATTAGGCATATTTTTTTACTTTATTTATAGTCATTTATCTTATTTTTTGTATAAATTATATGTGTGTTATTTTTTATTTTTCACGCGTGCCCTATTTTTTATTTTGTTTTCAAAAGTACCCATTTTACTTTTTTTTATTCTTCTTTATTTTTTTAGCTTTCTTAGTTGGTTTTTTATTTTTTCTGTCCTTTTTATTTTCTTTTTTCCTTTCCATTT
>CATIWK010041905.1:0-14988 GCA_949634005.1 Mallotus japonicus | reverse complement strand
TTAAATTAAAACCTAATCAAGTTTAGTAAATAAATCATAAAGCACACCCAATTGAAATTAAAATAATTTAAGCTATCTCTAGACTTAAATCAATCAATCAAGCATTCATACTCCTTTTAAGATTAATATTTCTCAATAATTAACCTTAATTAAAAATCAATTATGAATGGCCATATCATAAACAAATAAGCTTAATGAATGCTTAATGCAATTTAAAAGAAAAACTAATAGCTAAATCAACTTAAATTAAAATAAGTTCAACAATCCCTAACATAAATAAAAAATTAGCTAAACATAATAACCATCATATTCTCAAGTGCAATAGAGAAAAATATTAAAGAACTAAGAAGAGTAAAGAAAAAAAGAAAAGAAACTCTTTGATTTATAGTTCTTTCTCCCATAATGCCTTGATAGAATTGTGTATTTCCATCCTTTGTGCAGAGTACAAGACTTTACATTTATAATCATATATTGATAAACTTTCGTAACTACTTAGATAACAAAGATAAAACATAACAACTAATGATAAAGTAATACCAACTGATAAAGTGATAATAATGATCCTGCATACTACCTAACATCCCCCGGCAAGTCCTTGGTCCCGTTTTGTTTTTATTATCTTGTTCTTTCATTATTGCTGCATGTTCTCCCACTTAAGTGTGTCTTCTTCATAATTGTTGCTTTTTCTCCCCATATAAGTGTGTCTCCTTCCTAACTAACCTGTCTCCAGCAAATTCCATCAATTAGGCCACTTTAAATTTGAATAATAAAA
Source organism: Mallotus japonicus (assembly GCA_949634005.1). Taxonomy (NCBI): domain Eukaryota; kingdom Viridiplantae; phylum Streptophyta; class Magnoliopsida; order Malpighiales; family Euphorbiaceae; genus Mallotus; species Mallotus japonicus. The sequence goes on along the minus strand of CATIWK010041905.1, from coordinate 14,216 downwards.
TCGTATGTGGCCACAAATTTCCGTCTTCATTACCCTCTCTACAGAAACAAAAAATAAACATAGAATTAACCAAATTCTAATAAAAATAAAAACAATAAACACCATAATATGCACCAAACCAACCTAAAAACTATTACACCTAACACATAATCACTTCTGCTCAGTTAGATTCAATAATTTCAATAGGTAATCATTTTCATTTTTCCCATTGTTATTCTTCTTCCCTGCCATCTATTATATTAATTTTTTAACATTCTTAAATCAACATTATGAAACTTTAGTAAAGAATTAGTATGAAACCGTACACTCCAATTACCTACTTAAAAATCATTTGAAATATGAAAATATAAAATACTTCTTAATTTTCAGTGAGACATTATTACAAACAGTTAATCTACAACACAAGGTAAACATGTAGTTAGGACAAAACAAATATAAAAGTAAAAAATTTAAAAAAAAAAGGCCCAAAGAGTATAAAGACCTAAAAAAACTAATAACAAACAGGAGTGAGGGAGAAGTGATGGAGCAGAAACCAACAGAAGTGAGGGAGAAGTGAAGCGAAGAGAATTTCCTGATACCAACAACCGACGAAGAGAAGAAAACTAGTGAAGAGAAAGAACCAACCATTATAAAAAGACCGCAAAATTGCAATTTGTAAAAGAAGAAAAATGATTGAAAATGGGTTGAAAAGCACAATAATAAAAGCTTAAACCCAACAAAAAAAAATTAAACAATATTTTTTTAAAAGAATGTTGGTTCTCATTAATTTATAATTCTCAATAGTTAAAATCATTTAATCAATATATTTAAATTATCTTATTTTATGTGTATTTTAAAACAATTAAATAAAAGATATATTAGAGCACTATTTATATTTATATTTTATTTTATTTATTAATATATTATTTTTTATATTTTCTATTGGTAAAAATATAAATGATCTTTAAGTAAATAAAAAAAATTTAATAAGTGATAATAAAATCAAACTTATCAAAATATTAATTAATTATTTACAACAAAACACACTTAATTAACAAAAAAAAAATTGAATTCACTTAACAGAATATTATATACATATGAAATACTTTTATCATTAAACTGCATATTTTTTCGAACCCATTAAAATGTATATTATTAACTAATATTTTTGAAGAAATAACAAATAATCGAGTTTTAAATGAAATTTTAAAAATTTACATTAGTTGCGAGAATAAAATAAATTTTATACATAAAAACAAACAAATTCACAAAATGTTATTATTTTAACTCACATATTTTATGTAAAATGAAGTTCGTTTAAAGAAAAATACACTTAATTAACGAAAAAGTGAATTTACTTTATGGAATAGTACATATTAAATAATTTTACCACGACATATATATGACTAAATAATATTTTTAAAAAATAACAATATTGAAATGTTTTTCTACCTTTGATATATAGTTGATTATAAAAAATTAAATTATTTATCTTTTACGATTTTAAATGTAAATATTTAATTTACAAAAAAATACTAATAACTTTACAAAAATTTATCTATTTAAGTGTTAGGATGTGTAGAATTTTAGTGTTACTTTTGTTATTTTAGTATTTCTAATCATTATATAGTAACTTGCTATCTTAAATTAACATCTATTTTAATATTTTTTTTATTTATAAATGACATGTGTCATTTTTTTTACTGGATCTTACTTTATTTTAAACAAAGTAATGGTAGAAATAACCATTTTTTTTTCATAAATATAAATTATGAAAATTAATAATTTTTTAATTGTAGTTTTATGGAAAAATAAATTACCATATTATAAAATTAGTTTTATAATTATAAAATTTCTCTAAAGTATTAATACCATTTTATCAATTTGAAATTTTTTAAAATAATATTTTTATAAAAAACACATACATATAAAATTTAAAGTTTAATAATTAAGAATATTTAAATTATGTTTGTCTTTAAAAAATATTTTATTTCTTAGATTTGTATTAAATATGTATCAATAAAAAATTTTATTATTATCAACAATTATTGAAATCAGCTGACATAAATTATTTTGTTTAAATGACATTTCTAGTTCAAGTCATGATAAATACAATCGTATTAAATTAGTTATTAGAAGATTTTTCCCGTTTTATGATTTTTTCAATCAAACTAAAATAGTCAAAATGTAATAGACTTTAAATAGTGGTAGTTGAGATTAAAAAGAATATTATTACGCTGGATAATTTTTTCAAAAATATTTAACTTATATAAATATAATTTTTTATTTTTAAAAAGAATACTATATAAAAAATGATTTTAAAATTCTTTTAACATCTCAAAGAAAATAATAAAAATTTATTGAATTTAATTGTCTTCAATTAATATTTATTTATAAATTGGTAGAAATTATTTTTAATTTAAAAAGAAAAAATATTTTAATATAATTAAATAAAATGTATATTAATTTAAAGAAAAAGCAAATTATACTTTCTTCTATGAAGTGTGACCTAATTCACATTATCCTCGTTCTTTTTTGAAAACCAAATATCTATCTCTCTAACTTTTTTATCTGGCAACACTTTCCTCATTCCATTAACTTTTTTTTGTTAATTTTTTTATATTAAATGGCATTTACTTCATTCTATTTTAGAAAAAAAAAATAATTTAATTTTTAAATTTTAATAAAATAAAATAAACCAGTCTTTTAATATTTTTAATTGTTTTAAATTTAAAATTTTAATATTAATTAAATTTTAAATATCTAAACATATCTTCATTTTTTTTTTCGAAATCCCGATGAGAAACTTTCATTAAAAAGACAAGTCACATATCTTCATAAATATATTAACTTTTTTTTTTTTGAACAACTCATAAATATATTAACTTAAAATTCAAATTGTAATTTTGATAAATAACATTCCTACAGCAGAAACGCATTCCCAGTCCCATCAGTGTCAATCTTTTCCGGGTTTGATTAGAACGGCATTTGGTTGATGGTTTGGTTTGGATCATTTTGTTTTGATCTAGAATCTGCAATTGCAGAAACTCCACTACCAGAGCTCAACTACAAACCCTAAAATCCTTTCTTTGATATGGCTACTAGACTCAACGCTCTAATGCAACCGCAACAGCAGCAGCAGCAGCCTCAGCTGCCGCCGCCGCCGCCGCCGCCGCAGCAGCAAGAGACTCCTCCGGCGGATGCGCCACCTAAGCAGGTGGCTGTGGCGATGGAGAGGCTGGCACAAGCAGCTCGTCTCATTGCAGATGTAAGACTAGGTGCTGATCGTCTTCTTGAAGCATTATTCATAGCAGCGCAGCCTCATCAGAGTAACAAACCATTGCAGTTATTTATCAAAGAAGACGCTGCCATGCGCAAGCACCTACAGGATCTTCGCTCCGTTGGTATATTCTGTTCCACGCTCCGTGCTTGCACCTTTTTTTACATATAAATCAATGCAGTAGCTTATCAATTTTGTTAATTGAAAAATTTTAGGTTTTAATGGTTAAAAAATGAAAAATTTCAAGGAATTGGAGATGAAAGAATATAAATTTTATGCTTTTTGGTGTAATTTTGCTAGGAAGGCAGCTAGAAGAATCTGGAGTTCTTAATGATTCTTTAAGGTCAAGAAGTAATTCATGGGGTCTACACATGCCATTAGTGTGTCCAGATGGTGCAGTTGTTGCGTATGCTTGGAAACGGCAACTTGCTGGTCAGGCTGGTGCTTCAGCAGTTGATAGAACCAGGTTGGTTTTGAAGATCATTGATCATTTATATCTTGTTATAAAAATATCAACTGTGTTGCCTTAATGTGTGTGCCCCTTCTGTCAAAACATTTGTAGGTTAGCTCTTAAAGCATTTACGGATCAGAAGAGGCGATTTTTTCCTCATTTAGATGACGGACTAGATGGTCAAAATACTGAATCAGTGTCAAAGAAACATCGCAGTTCGCAAGTATTAACATCAATTTCTCTTCTTGTTGAAGAACTTAGTGATTGCAAAACACTATCGGATGTTTTAAGACGTTTTGAGAAAGAAATGCCAAATGTGAAAATTTCTACTCATGAACGGTTAGATTGGTTGAAAAGAGCTTCTTCTTTGCCAGCTTCAGCAAATGAGAATCCTTTAGAAACATCAAAAGAGCATGCTTTTCACCCTTTAAATAAACTAAGAAGCGGATCGCAAACCTCTGTCACCACAGATAAAGTTTCTGTAATTGAGTTGTTGTGTCCTTCTGTCTTCAGAGCTATAGTGTCCTTACATCCAGCTGGTTCTATCGACCCAGATGCAGTATCTTTCTTCTCCCCTGATGAGGTAATTTTGATTATGAGATTATGTTGGTATGCTTGGTTAATTTTGTCCCTCAAATTTGACAATATTGCCTATTGACTATAAAAGTTGCTTCACTTCAATGAATCCATGAAATTTTTCAATTGAGTTTAATTTTACTCTTGTATAGAGCTTAGATTGTCAGACGTGGTAGAAAGTGAAGGGTTCCATTTAAGTGCATGTTGAGATTGGCTATGTTTTCACTGCCTTACTAGTGCTGTCTCTGTGAAGTTATCAGTTTGGTAGTAAATATGCTGAGGCAATAATAGTCTTTACATTATTCGAGTTGATTAATCAAGCTTGGATGTCAAGTTCCTTCAATTCTAGTTTCTAGTTCAGTGAGTCTTATTTTTTTCTAGTTGTTGGCATTGAACCACAAAATATTTGAGTTTAGTCTGAAATTTGTTCTGGAAAATGAGCAACTGTCAACTAAGCTAGGCATTCTACAATTGCATGTCTTATCTAATGACCATAACTTTAAATTTGGGAGGTGGTATTAATTCCTTTCTACAATTAAACACTGAACTCTGTGACGAATAAAACCCACTTAATTCTTCAGTTTTATGGGAGCAGGAGTCAATTTTCATTTGAAATACTGCGTTATTTAGAAGTGTTGTTTTCCATTCTAATCTCAGAACTCAAGTCTGATTGTAATGTTGCTTTACAGTAAAGCTGGCCAAGTTTTGGTACATTGAATTGTATGTTGTTTTGGTAAAATTTTGTCAAGCTTGAGCTTGAAGTGCAGTTAAGCTTTCCAGATAATTTTGAATTCAAAACCATGAAGCTAACAACCCCTGTTATCTACCTGGTTAGTTTCACTGCGAACTAAATACACATTTGAAACATACAAATGTATTTGTGAAGGACCTTTTGCAGCTGGCAAAGTTACACCCTACATCATGTATTATAGGTATAAATAATAGTTCATTATCAAATAGAGCTGTGCCACAATGTTGTGACTAGATAGTGCTTCAAGGAGAGAAAAATGAAAATTCACGAGTGAGATTTCTTTTGTCATATGTGAGTCTGCTAAGACCTTGTATAGTGGCCAAGTCTTGTTCATCTCAACTTTGAAGTCAGCAGCAAACTAAACTAGCAAGATCTTAGGAACTACTACTTTTATATTATGTTTAAAAAGTTATTGCTGTCTGATTAATCTGCATATGAGTGGCATTTAATGCATTAGTCATTTATGAAGTTATGTGATACATGCCCCACACACATTTTTTTTTTTTTTGCACTCCGTCTCTTACACACAAGTATTTGCACAATCTCCTGTAACACGAATATCGGCAGTGTGACTAGTGAGTTTTGTTCTGCATATTATGTACAACTTGGTAAATGGTGTAATTTATTTTTAATTGCTATGTTTGACTTGTTCACATTCAATGCTTTGGAAGTTTTCTCCTTTGCCTTTCCTCATTTACTCAGGTTGCATTTTGCTGACGATTTATTCATCGGTTACACCATTCCACAGGGAGGTAGCTATATTCATGCAAGAGGTTTTTCAGTTCATCATGTATTTAGACAGATCACGGTAAACATGCTCAGCTTTGATTAATTCTTTTGTTGGAGTGGTGGCTGATGTGTTTGAACCTTTAATTCAAGCTAATTTCTTGTAAACCTTATGCAGGAGCATGCTGCTAGGGCTCTGCAACATTTTCTTGGGATCAAGACTGAAAGAGCCCTGTATTTTCTTTTGGTATGCTTCTGAACTTAAAGAGTGTTCGGATGCAAGCATTTGATTTGAAATTTTAGATTTCAAATAGTGAATTTCAAATATAAGGATTTTAAATAACATGTAGTTACATGTCAGTTCAAATTGATATTAAATAAGTTTTTAAATTTATTGTGGATTTATTTTAAATTCTCATGGATGCAAATTTATGTAATTCCCAAACAAGAGATTTAATTGAATTTCAAATACATGCTCAAATTCCTTGCTTATAAACATAGCATTATGGAATTTGGTCTGATTTAAGAACTGTTCATATTTTTACTAGTTAGATAAGCATATTCATATTGTTATTATAATACCTTGTTTTGAATTTTTTTGTGAAGCACTGGATATGCAGCCACCAGACACTGTTTTCCAGAGTTTGCAGGTGAAAGTCACTTCTTTTAACTTTATGAGTTTTAGAAATATTTTGGGTGATGAACTATATAGTTTTTTTGTGCAGTAAGTGTGGACGGCTGCTGGCAATGGACCGAAAATCATCATTGTTGCTACCTCCAGTTCATCGGCCTTATCGTCATTTTTTTCCACCGAAAGTTTCATCAAACCAACCCATTTCCTCTACCAAGGACCAGCAGGGTTCGGACGTCCCAGGGGCTTATCATATTGGTTGCTTTTCAGAGGATTTGTAGTCTTGCCGATCATATACCGAACATTAGGTCTCCAGTTCACTTAACGAGTAGTAGTACGAATGTGAATTTTCGGATAGTCCAATGAAATGTTGATGTGGATACAGTGACATGTGGATTGATATGTGTACCTGGACTCAGATTTTTTGTAGTACAAGCTAATCAACATCACAGTAGAAAAAATTGGAAAGTGTTGAAGATGTCAAAACTAATATTCTTTTCCTTTGCCATGTTAATTCATTTGATTGCTCATAAGATGCAAAATTCCTTAACCTAATGACTAATAACACCAAAATTCTGAAACTATCTCCTAGTAACTTCCAGGCTTCCAGCTGTCCTGAACGGGTAAGAGGAGGTCATCCACATGGTTATGTATCAATCAAGCCTTGCCTAAATATGAAGCTCACTCCCATGCTATCACGTTATCTATTTATATATCATGTAATGTTGTTGCAAGTGACAATAATGGAGGATAGAGCAAGCCATTTCATGTACTGAAAAGGACTTCTACCTTCCTCATCAGTTTGACCCACACACATACAACAAAGAGTGAAATAACAGGCATAGCTTTGTTATCAAGGTTCAGTGTTCCATTTGGGTCAGGCGACACCTTGCCATGGCTAACTTGCTAATTTGTTTGAAATTGAAATCAACTGGTCAGTGAGATGGACCCAGTAGTGGTAATTCCATGGATGAAGAGGTGTTATCTCCATCTTTACCTTTGGAAAATATGCTGCTAAAATTGGTGTTGATCTTATGTTTGTCGGCCCATCATTCATTGCATCTACAAAGTCAGCATAAATATGTGTAGAAAAAATTGATTTCTACTGAATTAATAAGAGTTATGACCAGAAATGCATCAAACCAAACTAAAATTAATGCTACTTAATCAACAATTCTACAGTATCAGTACATCACCAACTAGGGGAAGCCAGAGGTCTCATTTATCCACAATGGCAATAAAAGAAGACAGCTAAATTTTGGTATAACCAAGATATGAAAATTCATCCAATATACATAATTAGGCCTACCACAAAAGCTGCTTTAACTGCTAGCTTTGCCAAAAGCCTTAAACCCAGTAGTTGGGAGACCAAAACACTTATGGTTGGCTTCCAATTGCTCATTCAAACACCCCATTAATGAAAGATAGGTGTACATAGTAGGCGGTTCATAAACAGTGATAAGAACGTTTCAACAGAAGCAATTTCCTTTCTGTGAAGAAAAAGCAAAAGTGCAACTGAAATTGTGGTGGAATTCAATGCAACTCAAATAAGAAGTAACAGGTGATGGTAGTTTTGTGGAATTTACTGATAGGAATCAAGAAATAATCAGCAATAAGTTTGCATTCATTAACGATTGCTATCTACATCCCCAAAAGCAAATAAAAATCCCAGAATTAAAAATTCAAAGCCTGCATGAGGGCTCTTAAACATATGGAATGCATAGTCCATCATAAAAATCATTGACAGGTACAGCATATTGACATTGAATTTTAAAACAAAAAAAAATAATAGAACACAACATATCTACACCTACCAAAAGGACACTAGTTAAGTAACATGAATGAAGAACCTCTTTTATCGACCATCTGCTGAAGTGAATGACTCCGCAAAGCCAGTTGGTCTTGCTGGGATACTCCCCTTGCTGTCTTCTAAGTCCACACAACTGAAGTCTTTTCCTTCTGCTTCTTGCCAGCCCTTCACCATCTGGTTAAGGGGGAGGCTATAATCAATGCCACAATATTCTTCCGTATCATCATCCAGAGGTTTCCATTTTTCAACTAGTGGGGCTAATACATTCACAGCATGGCTCATATCCGGCCTTTGGTTAGGCTCTCTTGCTGTGCAGTGTCCAGCCAGTTCGGCAATGATGGAAATACTCTCAAATGTTTCATCTTTCACATCAAGGGCAGGATCAATGGCAGCTCTAAGTTTCTCCTTATCTGATTTAACATGCCAGAACCATGCAGCCAAGTATTGTTTTTCCTCTGGCCTGTCCTCGTCAAGTGCCATCAACCCAGTCAATAGCTCCATTAACACAACCCCAAAACTGAAGACATCAGCCTTGGTTGTGATTTTTCCTGTCACTGTAAAAATTGGAACGGGAAACTCAGTATCACAAATATAATGGCAATAGCATATCTCAAGGAGAATAAAAAGATTTATAATTTATTCTTAACTATCATTATAAATAGTAAAAGAATCTGATTCTGAACGATAAAATCGTTTGACTGGGTTGGCTAATGAGTTTGATGATTTCTTCCAGGTATGAGACTCATTTTTCAATTGTTAGATACCAAAAGTTTAAATCTGTTAATCAGTATTATGTATCCGAACTTCAGCATGGAATTCTTATTACAATCAAGATTTAAAATCTATAATCAATTTTTGTTCTTATTCCTAACATGGAGTCAACTACACTGATTATCACTATTCAGCTCCATTTTAAAGCCATTATAAATTGGAAAGAGAAAAAAATGTTTTATAAATTATCGATTCATATATTAATATACTAACAGCAGCAAATCTAGAGAAAACTAGATAGGATGCTTACCAGCATATTCTGGTGCCAAGTATCCAAAAGTCCCAGCAAGCCTGGTCACCACAGATTTCTCTCCATCAGGAGCTAATTTCACCAATCCAAAATCTGATACTTTTGCCTTGAAATCATCACCAAGCAAGATATTTGATGATTTAAGATCTCTGTGTATGAAGCTTCTGTGAGCTAGATTATGAAGGTATTCCATTCCTCTAGCAACATCCAAGGCAATATTTAGCCTTCTCTTCCAAGAAAGGGGTTCCAATTCGAAGCTCTTCCAGTGGAAAAGATGCTTACTGAGTGCTCCTTGAGGCATATATTCATAAACAAGAATTCTCTCATTGCCTTCAATTGAATAACCCAAAAGAGATACTAAATGACGATGCCGGACTTTTGAAAGAACAGCAATCTCAGCCTGGAATTCATCCAAGGCTTTGCTGCTAATTACACCAGATTCCATTCTTTTTACTGCAATAGTTGTTCCATCATCTAATTCTCCTTTATAAACCACTCCAAAGCCACCACGGCCAAGCTCATTCTCTGAGGCAAAATTCTTTGTTACATTTCGAAGAACTTGAACTGATATGACCAGATTTCCTGCTTCAATGACATGAGACTCACCAACACCACTACTATTTATGCTTGGAGAGTCACTTCCTGTTCTTGTAGAAGTACTTCCATTCGTATGATGAGCAACAACAATTTTGATGTTATCTGATTCAGACGGGTCTCTTGGGTGAATGACTAGAGAAGTTGGAGCCTGAAAAGTGTCTTTTCTCTTCTTGCATAAATAAATGGATAGAGGAATTACCAAAATAACAACAGCTGCAACACTAGCAAGAGGAGCTACAATTGCAACTAAAGTAGACCTCCTGGGGCCTTGTGTTGGGGCTGATTCAACAGAAGAATTACTAGGAGTAGAACCTGTGCCTGGGGCTTGTGAGGACGGGTTGTTTGGTGAAACGGTACTTCCAGATGATGAACTGTTATGAGGAGATGGGGCTGTCTTACCAGGAGTTAACATAGGATTACCAGCAATGACAACATCCACAGTGCTAGAAAAATTTGGAAATGGAGGAAGAATATTGTTGCCACTAAGATCCAAAGTTTTCAAAGAAGCCAAGTGAGTCCAATTTGTGGGAACTTGACCAGTAAGATTGTTACCCCCGAGTTTAATTTGATTAAGTGAACCTAAATTTGCAACTGAAGGACTCAAGGTACCACTAAGATTACGATTAAGCAAAACAATGGAAGAAACCTTACTGGAAACACAGGCTACTCCCACCCATGATGAACATGGATTGTTACCAGTCCATGAAGAAACAAGTGCTGGAGGATAATTCAACCCATCAAGAAAATCTAAAAGTGCCATTACTTCTGGGGCACAGGGAACCCCTGCATGGGCTAGACAAAAGGGATTTGAATTACAGGACACTTTAGTTGCATTAAACTTTGGCGTTGGACCCATCAACTGATTATTGTTCAAATCTAAATGCTCTAGCGGCAAATTTGCTAAGCTATCAGGAACTAATCCAACTAGTTTATTACCATTTAGATTGAGATCCTTCAAAAGAGTCAGATTACCAATGCTTTCTGGAATTTTACCTGTGAACTGGTTCCCATGAAGCCATAGAACAGTTACTGATTCCATTGTTGCCACTAAATCAATAGTACCAGTCAAACCACCACCTTTCTGATCATTTAGCCATAGATTCTGTAAAGACATGCCTCCTTTAAAGCTAGGTGGAATTTCACCAGATAAATTGTTGCCTGAAAGTTTCAAGTTCTGCAAAGATGCCAAACTCCCTAGAAAATCAGGCAATGGACCAACCAAATTACAGGACATACAAGAAAGATTGGTCAATTGTGCAGAATCTTGCAAATCCTTAGGGAATGTCCACCCTGTAGTGGCATTAAAAGGGATAATATCCAATGCCAAGACTTGCAAATTTACCAAACCATAAAAGAAATCAGATGGGATAGAATCAAACTGATTATAATCCAAATAGGCATACTGTAGATTAGATAACCCACTAAAAGATGGTAAAGGACCAGTGAATTGATTCTTTTGGAGACCCACGTTTTTAAGCATGTTAAGCTGGTTTAGATTTTGAGGCAAAGTACCCTTCAGGCTCATATTTTGAACCTGAATCTGAGTGACCCTTGAATCTTCACACTGAACATGCTTCCAAGATTGGCCACATGGGTCATCACCAGTGGCTGGCCACTCCAATAGCTCTGGATTGTCTAATCCTTTTCTGAATGCTTGGAGAATAGCAAAGTCATTGGGATCTGTTATACTATAAACCCCAGAAACAACACAGAGCAGCAGTGCTGAAACTAAAAGAAGCTGCTTTATGCGGTTGTTTCTCATCTCAACAGATCTATAGAGTTGCATTCTGCGTCATTGTCAAGAACACCATTCCAACCAGGCAAGAAAGATCAAAAACAGCTCCATTTTGGCTTCACTCAAATACCCATCTCAAATCTCGCATAGAACCAACCAAAAACATAGAAAAAGACTCAAAATTCAGACTGTACAGAGTCTAAGAACACTGTGGTAGTGCCCAATAATGGCCTAATCACAATGCAAAAGTGATAAAAGATTGAAGCTTTCAAGGGCAAGAAGACAGTAACAAGGTTGGGATCTTTGAAGAATGAAGAGAAGCATTGAAAAATTCGGGTAATCAAAAGCAAACAAAACAAGAAAAATTTGAAGAGGAGATAAAAATGGTTAATCAAAACCGTATCATATATTATTGTGGAAAGCAATTCTTCTCTGCCTCTCACATAAACATCATCAATGCCGTTAAAGGGTATTTTTGACTTTTGGAATAGAATTGCTGTGACATGAAGATTTGTGTGTGTTAATTATTTTTGGATTATTATCATGTATGGTTTTGTGTAATAACATGCAATTTTGTGCTTTGAGTCAATCGAATAACTTCTAGTACAGTTCAAAAAATAAAAATAACTTCTAGTTTCTCCCACCACTTGGTTCAAGTGGTTAGGAGATACCAAAAGGTAATGGATTCAAGTTTTAGGAATAACGTTTTTAAACATTTAAATATTGAGCAATCAATTTAGGGCTGGTTAGTTTCAATCACGGGATCGGTTTAGTTTAAAGGTAGAGGGTTCAGATCCCCTCCACCTCCACCTTCACCTCCACCTCCACCTCCACCTCCTGGCAAAAAAAAACTTCTAATTTTATTTTTTGTTTTTTTCAAATGAGGAAATTTCCAGATGGTATAATGAATATTAATAGCTTTTTTAACTAATTAGGGTGGTTAATTTTTCGCCACAATGAAAAAACGGTAAAGAGACAATAAGATTTAAATCTTATATTACGTTAATATTAATTTGGCATATTTTATAAAAGAGTATAACATTAAACTAAAAGATGCCATCTTTTATTTTTTTCTAGAAAATTTTCGATTAATTTTATAATTTTTATTTTATTACAATTATTTAATTAATTGATAAGATTTTATTTATTTATTTTTGTTTTAGATGTTCATTTTTTAATTTAACGTTTCAATATATTTATTGAAAAGGCTAAAGGATCAAATTGGACTCTCAACTATACCTCAAAATCAAAAATATATATATATATATATATATATATATATATATATATATATATATATATATATATATATATTACCTAATTATAAAATTTTAAGAGTACATACTAATTTAAAAAAAAAGTACATACTAATTTTTATTTTTTAATTTTTTTAAAAAAAATTATTCAAATTTTCCTTAAAATTTTTTATAAACCTAAAAATTTTTAAAACTTTACAATTAAGTGATATAAATTTCAAAATAAATTAATTTTAATCATTAATATAAATAATTTTTTATTTGTCAACTATTAAAATTAAATTGTTGAATTTTTCATATGCGTATCACTTGGTTCTAAAGTTTTTAAAATTTTTAAGTTTAAAAAATTCTCAAACAAATTTAAAAATTCAAAAAAAAAAGAATTTTAAATTTTTTAAATAAATTATTATATAAGTTTAAAATTTATTAATTACGTGATATTTCTTTTTTAGAAAAAATTTATTAATTTTATTTATTAATATAAAAAAGTTTTTATTAATTAATCATTAAATTTAAAATTTTATTTGACTTATAAGACTTAATTATAATAATTTTTTTAAAATAATATTTAATATAATTCAATTTTAGAATAAAAAATTTCAAAATCCAATATTAACTTTAAAATATAGTAGGGTGACCAATTTGACCCTTTTACCCATTTAAAAATAGTTGAATGCAAACATCGATGTAACTTTGATGTATGACTAGTCCAATTAGCTAAAGGGGGTAAATTACATTCAAGATACCTAGGTTTCGGACTTTATACCACTAAAATATCTAACCTTTAAAACGTAACACAAAATTCTCTAATCTTTTGTTTTATTACCAATAAAGTGCATAAACCCGATTTTCGGCCAAGATGACCACATGGCATCTAACATGGTGACACGTGTCACATTGCCTGACGTAGCATTTACAAACCTGACACGTCAGTATAATGTTACCATCACTAAAAGTGAGATACTGTAGTGGGACCAAAGCTAAAAATTGGTATCATGAATGAAAATTTTTGATTTTTTAGTTGATTTTTGTTTGTTTAATTGGTTTTTATTTTATGATGATAAAATTTTGAACTTTATAGTTTTTAAGTGAAATTTTGTGTTTTTAATGTATGTCTCGATTTTTAAATAAAATGAAATGTTCATAATTTAAATTAATATTAAGTTCAATGAAAATCATTTAAAATTTGTTATGTATTGTTAACTCGTAAACCGGCTCGAATAGTAGTATAATGCACTGCTATTTTGATGTGAAATATATTGTATATATTTTTTAGCATATAATAAATATAAAATTTTATTTTTATTATAAAATATTCAATTATAATATTTATAATTTAATTTTAAAATAAATTGAAATGTTTAATTTAAATTAATATTCAATTCAATAAAAATAATTTAAAA